>VZQC01013877.1:499267-570215 GCA_009823505.1 Rhizomys pruinosus
TACAAACTACTACTTTGTGCTGCTGATTTCATATAAACTAATTGTAGAATTATTTCCCAAAAAACCCTCTAACATTTCTAATTTAAGTATCAAAATTTCTTTCAAGATCCATCATTTAATTAGGCTACCGGTTCGTGGTGCCACACCTTACATCCTAGCACTTGGGAGGCAGAGGCCAGGGGCGATCTCTGTGAGTTCAAGGCCAAACTGGTCTACAGAGAGTGATCCAGGATCAGTAAAACTTAGGACGACCTGTCTCACAAAAGACCTAAAACAAAATTCCATCATTAATAAAGAATGTTTTAAATAAAGAGAAATATTTTCAAAGAATTCACCCAATTTATGGTCATTAATGTCATCATATTCTCATTATTTTCACTTTTCATTCATATTTCACTTTAGAAAGAATTCACAAATAACATTTGAAAATGGCAGGGTAAAAAAAATATAATTTTTTTAGTTTTTTTTTCTTTTTGTATGTGTTGAATGTACTGTCTGCATTGTAAGTTTGTGCATCTGTCGTCGTGCAAGCCGCGAGTCAGTAAGGGTCTCGGATTCCCCTGCAACTGGAGTTAAAGACGGTTCTCAGCCGCCATGTGGGTGCTGGGGATCGAACCCAGGTCCTCTGCAAGGGCAGTTGGTGCGCTCAACTGCTAGGCTATCTCTCCAGCCCCACAATTACATTTAAAAAATAAGAAAAACAGCTTCATACTGAAAACTAGGCTTCTTGTGTTTTTAGCAAATATTAGCATTCTAGGTTTTATACAGTTCAGGTTTTATTATGCTTCTATTAGCTGGTACTATTAGTCTGATTAAAAATTGGAGGCATATAACTTGACCAAAATTACTCAGAAAACATTTGTTTTTTTAAAAAGCAAAACAGGGACTAGAGAGTTGGCTCAGCCATTGTGAGCACTGGCTGCTCTTGAGGAAGCCCTATTTCAGTTCCCAGCACCTACATGGCAGCTAACAATCATCCATAACTGCAGTCCTAGGGGATCCGTTGCCCTCTTCTGACCTCTGCAGCATTATGCAACATAGGTGCACTTTTGAACATACAGGCAAAACATTCACACACACACACACAGTCACACACATAAATAAATAAGTAAATAAATACATAAATGGAATATTTCTTTTTTCTTTTCTGAAAATACATTCATTTTATTTATTATTTATTATTTATATATTTATTAAAGTTAATTTTTATTGAGCACATTTTATACAACATTTCTTAATCAAATTTAGACTCATTCCCCCATCCATGCCCACAGAATATTTCTTAAAGAAAAACTGAAACAAAAGGATTTTAAACCCAAAATCACAATTTTATACTTTTTCACAGAAAAAGTCGATTGAATTTTAAAGATAGCACTTCAAATTTTTCTACTTTTGTCATGTTAATATGTAACAGCTTCACAAATTTATCAACCTATAAATTCAATGTGAACTTGGTATGCATAGTAACCTTTTTCTGGATTCAAATATGAATATTACATAGGTACAATATTTATTTTAGAAAGTATATTTATCTGGTAAATGATAACATTTATGTCCAGTGATTAAAATTTCCCATAAATTCTTTTATTTTTTTAATTAATTAATTAATTAATTAATTAATTAATTAATGTGTATGAGTGTACTGTCTGCATATAGGTTTGTGCACCCGTGTGGTGCAATGCCACGGAGGTCAGAGAGGGTGTCGGATTCCCCTGGAACTGGAGTTAAAGACGGTTCTCAGCTGCCATGTGGGTGCTGGGGATCAAATCCAGGTCCTCTGCAAGAGCAATAGGCACTCTTAATTGCTAGGCCATCTCTCCAGCCCGACATGTTTCCTCTTCTAAGTGACTAATTTAGCATGTGTAGGAAAAGCAATACTAGGATACCAGAGAGTTGGAAATGTTTGATACTAAATTAGCTTCCTAGAACGTCTATAACAAAATCCACAGTTTAGGTGGCTTAAATAACACAAAGCTATTTTCTCTGCAACCCCTCCCATCAAGTCTTAGAACTCTCTGTGCATCTCTTTATGTTCTTTACAGCCACTGTCATGGCAGTTCCAGGATGCAAATAAATGTGCAACTAAAAAAATAATTGAAGGGGGCTGGAGAGATAGCCTAGCAATTAAGAGCACTGACTGCTCTTGCAGAGGACCTGGGTTTGATCTCCAGCACCCACATGACGGCTAAGAACCGTCTGTGACTCCAATTCCAGGAGAACTCCAGTTCCAGGGGAATCCACGACCCTCTTCTGACATCCATGGCATTGCATGACACGGGTGCACAAACCTGCATGCAGACAGTACATTCATACATATACAAAAATAAATTAAAAAAATAAAAAATAAAAAAATAATTGAAATACCATATTTATAATAATATTAAACATTTTAGCATTCAAAATATTATGTATATGTGTGTGTCCCTACATCTCTCTCTATGCACCATGGGCAAGCAGAAGCCCTCAGAGGCAGAAAGATGGTGTTGGGTCCCCTGGAACTGGAGGTACAGGTGTCTGTGAGCTGCCATGTGGGTGCTGGTGAAATTGGGTCCTCTGTAAGAGCAGTAAGTGCTGCTAAACACTTATGGCTGTGTCTCCAGCCATAAGCATGTTGAAATTTCAATCCCTGGGAAATGATTTTAAGTTTTCATTATTTCAAAGTATAGGGTCAAGTGGGCTGGAACACGGAATGACAGGGACATGGCAGTGGAATGGTAGGTAGCAAGTTACAAAATATAGTGTAGACATCTCCACACAATGCAAGAGTCTCCAATGATCCTCTTTCCACTTCTGTGAGGGGGAAATAAATAAATGTTGCAGAAGAAAAGGAGTTTTCTTTTAGTTCTGACAAATTATGACACAGGCAGTAGGATTACAAGTTTGGTGCACTGAACAACCGAGACCAACCCTGTCTCAAAAAATGAAAAATGCCAAAAGAGAAGAAAAGAAGGAAAACCAGAAAGATCAGCACAGTGGTGTACATCTTCGATCATCAGAATTTAGTAGGCAAGGTGCTGAGAAATTAAGATGCTGAGAGCCTTAAACAGCATGACAGGCTTTGCTTCCAGGAAGAGAGAGCAGACTTAGTTCTTTTCCTCCCACTCAGTTCCGTGAAAACACTAGGCATTGTATTTAAAAGAATTTGAGAACATCCACAGGAGGAGAAACAATGAGCACACGAGAAATGCCAGGAAATATGGAAATAGAGGAAAATTTAATGGATTATGAAGTAGCAAGGGCTACCCGGAGGAGGAGGGAGGAGGAGGAGGAGGAGGAGGAGGAAGGTGGGAAGAATGAAGGGGGGTAGGAGAAAAGGAAGGAGAGCAGGTAGAGGGAGGAAGTGTTGATGAGGAGGAGGATGCTATGAAAGGTAGAGGAGAGGAGACAGACCCCCAGGGCCCTCTGAGCCCCAAGATTCAGAGACTGATATGATTCATTTCTTTTACTTAATAGTTGGAGCTGAGGGTGGAGATGAAAAAGCCCCCCAAAACCCTGCTCTGTCTACCCAGAGAACAAAGAATGGGACAGTCCAAAACCTAGAAATTGTTTCTCTAATAACCTATCCCAGCCAAATGGCACAGAAATACCCAAGGCTCCATTTTACATATTCTAATATAGGTATAGAAGGACTGGAGCACCCATATTCCAGAGGCTGTAATGAAGGGCTCCATGTATCAGTGGTGTCAGATAAGGTCATAAGGAGACAGGACTCTCTTCTCTGAACCATTAACAGGGCGTGTTTCCTGTTCAGGTTCCGTTCCCACTTGTCATGTCTACTCATTTTCTACCCAAGGAGACTGTAGAAATTTCCACCATCACCAAGCAGTGACAAGGTCCCCTCAGGCAATCAATTGTGACCAGACAGGGAACTAGGTGTCCTCTCCTACCAGCAGTAGCAAGGAACTCTCCATCACTGAGTGAAGAACCCAGACTTCTCCCATCAGGCAGTATGAGTCAGTGAACTTCCCGCTGCTGGTAGACACAGGAAGCCAGCTCAAACGGAGCTTCAAACATGACTCAGATACACATGATAGGAAAATGTCTAGAATTTGGCAGAAGAGTACTCATAATGCAGAGAACTAGGACTATCCCAAACTGAATGGGAGAAGAGGAGTAAAATTTGAATCAAGCCATCAAATCGAAGAAATCTGGGGACAATATTCATGTATATATTATAAAAAAATTGTCAGTGAGGTATCAAAAATATGCTGGTAAAAACTGGAAACTCAAAATACTTTCATAAACTGAGTGTGGTAACACATACCTTTAATCCCAGTATTCAGGAGGCAGAGGCAGAGGCAGGCAGACATCTGTGAGATCAAGGCCAGCCTGGTATATATTCCAAGTTCAAGCTAGCTGGGGCCACAAAGAGACTCTTTCAAAACAAAACAAAAATCCTTCCATCAGAAATTTTAACTGGCATCATAAAAGACAAACACACTTACCAAATGGAAATTTAGAAGTGAAAAATCAGTACTAGCAAACCATATCACACATGGATGAGTTCAAGAGCAAATGCATGGTCAGAGAAGAGAATTGTGAACACAGAAGTCTGAAGAAGATACCACCTGATCTGAGTAACAGGGAGAAAATCCATATAATAATTTAATAGTCCCATGTACATAGAACTCTAGCATTTTTGCTTAGAATCCTCTTTCTGGGGCTCAAAAGGATAAAAGTGGAATGTCTAAAAAGCACTCAAATAACTGAAAATGACCACAATTAGAAAAATGTATAAAGCATTTTTTCTTCATGTTTTTAAAAGTCCCCCAAAATATTCATCAAAAAATACTATGTAACATATTAAATTAAGGATATGTTCACTAAATACCCCAATCTTTTTTAAAATCCATATTAGTGTCATTCCGGTAAGAGAAAGAACAATTGGAGTGCTTAGTTCTGTAAGAGGCCATGGAGGCAGAAAGAAATCTCCTGGTACTTGTTAGATACTAAAAGAAATGCTCTCATCACCTCCCTATACCCAGGGAGACCTGTCATAAGGAATAGATGAGAAACCAAAATATTCTCAGATGAATGAAAACAGTCTTCATCAGCACATTACCCAAAATGGTAGGTGAGGGAATTCTTTAGAAAGAAAACATAAACATGGAACAACAGGATGAAAGAAAGAATACAGCATGTGTGTGTGAATCTTTTCCTTCATCTCTGGCTTTTGTGTAAATTATATCTGACAAAGGATCAAAAATCATAATACTGTCATCCGAGGTTCTAAGTGCATGCAGAAGAAATGCTGAAGTTGATTCTAAACACAAGCAGGGAAGGTGGTAGAGAGGGAGCTAGCATTTCCTCATAGCACACAAACTAGTAAAATGACGACATAGGTAGTATACACTGAGTTGTGAATGTAGAAAACGGTACGTGGAGAAGCCATTAAAGTTAAAATACAGGGACACTCTTAAAAACAAAAACCTGAATGGAACTCTAAAACCAAAAAGTGTGGGTGAAAGTTAGAAAAAAAAAACAATAGAAAATTATAACAGAAAACAAAAATAAATGAAGACTGAAGCCTCAATGCATTGATAATTATAATAATAGGAGTCTTCTACAGACATTAATTGAAACAAATGAGTGACAGAGTAATAGCCATAGTTCAACCATGTGCTGTCTACAAGAAACTTGCTTCAAATATAGATGAAAGGGAACCTGACAACTTACTTCTTGGAGAGTACAGACATGACCGATGGCAAAAAAGACCTTGCTTAAGTCACGAGAGTTATGCATTATTAATGCAAGGTCTTCTTTGCCATCAATGAAACATTGCTCCTCCTCCTTTGGAAACAATATCAGAGCATTAAAAAGTTATATGGTCTAAAGAATCCTCTTTCAGCATGCAATCTGCGAATAGGCAAAGAATCTGGGCATTAGGGTTAGAAAATGAGTGCACAAACTTAAAATGATTTATTTAAAAAGTGCACAACCGAAACAGTTGTGCACAGGAAACACCACATAAGAAGAATCCATTTGCTTTTCTATCTAAAAATTCTGTATGTAGGCCATTTGTCCTGCACCCCAGGTAAGGGTGCTGTGCAGATCAGCATATACAGTAGTATGGGGCCAGAACTTGAGTAGAGCAGGTGCAATCAGCAGTGTTCATGGTTTTGTGATGGCTCAATCTGTTACTCTCCTGTGGAGTTTATAATCCTTAGCTCGATGGAAAACGCCTTATGGCTGAAGAGTCTTTCCAAACTGTGAACATCAAGCAGGGGTGTTGTCCACAAGTGCACCATTAACTTTATTAAGCAGCCTATTGTTCTGGGGCTAATTACTTGAGTGTGGAGTATATTGTTATATGTCAAGGTGGAGTAAAGGGTGAAAGCCTACCTAGGTCGTCTCTAGCAGTAATGACTGGAGTAGACATGGTGTACGGTCTATGTATGTGTCCATATTTCTATGTGTACAGATTACCTGTGGGCCGGTAAGTGACATATTCCAAAGGAAACTGTCTTCTTCAGTAGAAAGATAAGCATGACTAAACAAGCAGCATGGCTGCTCAAGTCTGGATGCTTCCAGAAGACTCATACAATACAGCCCCATACTCCCACTAAAGCCTCCCTCTAAAGCCCATCATGTGAGAACTAATAGTGAAGTCTACATTCTGAAAAGATCTCCACATTCAATGACAGCCATCAAAGTTGACCTGTATTTTTAATATCCTGAGGGAATTTAATATGTTTTCTGTGGTAGTATGTGACATGTGTGTTCTGAGTGTTTTCTGAAACACACAGTCCCTGAGAAGTATGCAGTGCTCAATTCCTTTCATCTACATACAGATGAATAAATACATAAATTCCACCCCCATCGAATTTATCCACACAGAGAGCAGCGTCTCTCTCCTGACCCAGCAGAGGCTGGGGGAAGCCCCTTTCCTGGTTCCTCTGGTTCTTACCTGCAGCGTGCTGATGTGAACAGGCGTCCCTGTGCCATTCATGGTGTTCTTCTTAATGGCATTGGCATCTTTTCCATCTGCTTGCTCTGCCTTAGCAATTCTGGCCTTTTCTGCTTCAACTCTTTTGGGGTTGTTCAGCATCACCTGGACAACAGCATACTCCACCAGAGAAGCAAACCCGAAGAGCAGACAGGCGATGAGCCACACATCGAGGGCCTTCACATAGGACACTTTGGGAAGCTCTGCGGCGAGTGTGGTGCACTCTGAGGCCAAACTGAGTACAGAGAAGATGCCTAACAACAGAAGAACCACGGATGTGTCACCTCTGCGAAATGTAGAGAAGATACCTAATGACAGAGGAACCACGGATGTGTCACCTCTGCAAAATGTAGAGAAGATACCTAACGACAGAGGAACCACAGATGTGTCACCTCTGCGAAATGTAGAGAAGATACCTAACGACAGAGGAACCACGGATGTGTCACCTCTGCGAAATGTAGAGAAGATACCTAACGACAGAGGAACCACGGATGTGTCACCTCTGCGAAATGTGTTACAGCCACTGCTCTTTTACCAAATTCCTCTTCTGCGACCTTCAATGGATCATAAACAATCCTCTAAAGTTTTAAGGATCAAAGACCAGAGGAAATAAGTGGTACCTCCGTTTTATGTGGACTATACGTTATAGTTGGGAAATGGTGGCTTGAAAACAGAACCTAGCTCTGGTTTATGGAATAGAGATGTCAGAAGCCGTTCAACAGTGATTCTGAGGGGACTGCAGAGCTCTGTGATTAGAGATATCATTTCATTTCTAAGCTTTGATCTAGAGGGTTTTCAGTTGTGGGAGAAATTTCCACCCATAAACAAGTAAATCTAAGTAAGAATAGAGCATATTGACTTTTTTATAAAAATATAACAGAGAAGATATAAAAAAACATTTCCTATAATTTCAGAAAGAAAAATCTGTTTTTCAAGGAAAGGAATCAAATTCTTTATGGAAAATACTAAGTATACAGGGGAAAACAGCATTGTATATAAACATATATATACATATATAATCAAATAATATAAAAAATTAAAGGTAATGAGGCTAACATGTCAAGGTTTAAGCAATCATAAAACTCCAAAAAAGATGCACTGTTGCAATAAGGCATCTCATTCTCACTTCTCTTGCCACTTTTACTCCCACTCTCTTCTTTTCTCTCTCCTTTTCCATTATCAGGAGGGGGATGTGAAAGGTGCGCTGCTGATACACAGTAACATTTCGGCTGAAGAAACCTGGAGTGATATTCTAGACACCCTTCAGTGCACCTTCCTGATATACTGAGTCCCTCCTACTGCCTCTACTTCTTTTTTTCTACTGAGATTTGACCAACTCTTGGAATTACTGAATGCTTCCTTCTGTCAGATAATTAATAATCCTGTGGCTCGATTCAACCATTCACAGAGTCTTGTGCAAGCTAGGCTAGTGGCCAACACTGATCCACCCACTAAGCTCTTTTGTTTTCCAGACCCAGACCCATGCTCGCTCACAGCTGCTTTCTTTGCTATAGAATAGAAAGGCAATTTTGCAGCCATCCCCCTAACTCCTTATGTGCTACTGTCCCTACCATTTACCAAGGATCAGCAAATTCTTATCTGTTGGCCAAATGGAACCCGCCACCCATTTTTATAAATAAAGCTTCACTTAAATACAGATTTACCCACTCATTTAGCACTGCAGCAGCCAAGTTCAATGGTGCCATGGAAGACGTGGCTCACAACCCTTAAGCACTCGCTATGTCGCATTTTACAGGGCACTGGTGATCCAACTCTGGGCCAGGGCCAGCCTCTCATTTCCCCAGTCTCCTCCCCTTACAGCTTCTCAAGCATTCTGCTTCTGCTCTTTGTCATCACTCCGTAGCCTTCAAGTATGTGTCAAATATTAAAGAAAGTTCCCCTCCCCAAACAGGCTGCCATTATTTCCCAAACTCCCTGTTTCAAAGTAGTTGGTGATAGCATTCAGTGTGTAGATAGACACGCAGTATTTCAGATTTCAGAGTTTTGGGACTGTGTAATATGTACCTGTTTATGGCAATTTAAAGATAGGACCCAATTCCAAACACTATTCATTTCCATTTCATGTATACCTTAAACACAAAGTCTGGTGGTGGTTTTAGCATTTTGAATGTGCTATCCCAGAAGGCAGGTGTGGAATTTTCTACTTGTGTCACACAGGAGTTCAAAGCTTTGGGGTTTGGAACATCTAAGTATCTCACATTTTCAGACTAGGATCCTCAGCCAGGCCCACAGTCCCGATGGGGAGGAAGCAGGGTGGCTTACCCAGCGGCACCCTGGCAGCACTGGCATCCGGGTTGATCCAGAAGGAGAGCCAGGAGAGAACCACGATGAGCAGGGTGGGCGCATACACGCCCATCATGTAGAATCCCACCTGTCTCCGCAGGGTGAAGATGACTTCCACGCATGTGTAGTAGCCTGTCAAAGACAGACATGGAGCAGGCATATGAGGACCAAAGACCTGCAAATGTTAGGATGCTGGGACCGCTAAGCTTCTCCAAAATAAACACAGCAAAGGGTATTTTCTTTTCATTTGTGTGTGTGTGTGTGAGAGAGAGAGAGAGAGAGAGAGAGAGAGAGAGAGAGAGAGAGAGAGAGACTGCTGCCCCCTTCTAAACTTTTTATGATATGGAGAAACAGACAGTATGTGGAGCTCTGCTTGAGGGTCTAGGCATTGGAGCTGTGTGAGAATCTGCCACAGTAACATTTTCCTGTCTAGGGGTGCATTCCAGAAGATCCTCAGAGGGAACAGGGGACCTGAATCAAAGCAGCGTTCTTAAAGGAAGTACTCGTGGACTGCCTGCTGCCTAATTTTCAGTCACATGTACCATATCTCATATCTGGTGAAGAAATGGTGTCACTCTACAAGTGCTGATAGGCACAAAAATTTTCAGCCAGCACTGGAAGCAAGCATCAAGGAGGGGAGGGCCAGGCTGTAAAGTGCGAACACCTGGCATTCCTCTCCATGTCTTCCTTCCCACACTTCAAGTCTCTCAAGCCTTTTCTACTGGGGAAAAGACTTCCACTTTCACATGCTGGGACACAGGCAGACACTGCTTCAGAACATCATTCTAGAAATGCTGAGACATCACTACATTCCCAAATTAATCAGTGCAGGCACCCAGTGATGGCCTCTGCTGTCTGGAGGAAGTGAACAATCTGCAGGTGTATTCCGACCACACTCTCTCCACAGGAGACACACTTCCGAATATTGGAGATTATTTTCCAAGTGTTATGTCCTTCTATACAGAATGTGTATTGCTTAAAAGGCTTAATTTCAACTGGTCTTGATACTTAGCCCAGGCTGAGCTCAAACTCTTCACCCTCCACCCAGCTTTAGAATTCTGGAATGAATGCACTACCACACCCAACTAAAATGCTTAATCTAGATAAGATGCCATTTAACACTCAAAGTAAGATTATGCATAAATACCCAGGGTTAAAACATCCCCATCTGTTTTCAGTTGATACTGTGCATACATTATTTTTTAATATCATACAAATGAATAGACAATACATAAGTGAAATATGAGTGGAAGGCCAATGCTATGACTGATTACTTTAGTCTTCCTAATTGATATAAAATACATATTCCTGACACTGGAATAATCTTCATACTTACTCATTACAATACCTATAAAAATATTTCCGCACAATAGTATTTTTAAAAAATTTAGCTAAAACCAGGGTATTTACCATGCTCTTTTAAAAATATATGTTTGTTAAAAACAAAGAAGAAAGAAAACAAATGACCCACTCAATAGATTGAGCAAAGAGTTGAACAGAGACTTCACAAATGAGGAATTAAAGATGTCTGAGAAACACCTTAAGAAGTGTTCAACATCACTAATCATTAAGGAAATGCACATCAAAACCACTTTAAGATATCATCTTACTCCAATAAGACTGGCTACGATCAAGAAAACAAATGATACTAAGTGCTGGAGAGGATGTGGGGAAAGGGGAACACTCATCCACTGCTGGTGGGAATGTAAACTCATACAGCCACTATGGAAAGCAGTGTGGAGAACCCTTGGAAGACTTGGAATGAACTTGCCATCCGACCCAGCCATACCACTCCTGGGCATGTACCCTCCAGACTCACGCCACCACAGAGATACATGCACGGCCATGTTTATTGCAGCTCTCTTCACAATAGCAAGGAGCTGGAACCAACCCAAATGCCCCTCAACTGATGAGTGGATAGAGAAAATGTGGTACATCTACACGATGGAGTTCTATACAGCAGTGAGGAAAGATGACATCATGAGCTTTGCAGGAAAATGGCTGGAGCTAGAGGACATCATGCTGAATGAAGTAATACAGTCCCAGAAAAACAAATGACGAATGGTATCCCTTGTCTGTGGATGCTAGTGCCAATTACCTAGTTGTAAGTATTTCTTGTGCATGGCCCCTTGAGCTTTTGTCCAAAGCAGTTGGGAGTGATGCATATTGGAAACAACAACAACAACAACAACAACAACAACAACAACAACAGAAAGGACTACATTGAAGGACTGACTGAAACAGTGAACTTCTGCTCAAAACAGTCAACTTCCACATGGAGAGTACTGAGAAAGACTGAGAAAGAGATGAAAAGCATGTTTGGCAGAATGCAGGAGCTCTGGTGGGGTGGGGGAATAGGGGGAGGGACACGGGTCTAGATTTGATAAAAAATTAATTAATTAATTACAAAAATAAATAAAATATATGTTTGTTGATTCAAAATTTCCTTCAATGTCTGTTTCTCATATTCAGACCTTCTCCCAGTACTCACTCTCATCTTACCACTGCCCACTGACTTCATTTCCTATCCTATATTTTTTAAGTATTTTTTAGTATTTTTTTTTAATTTTATGTGTATGAGTGCGTTGCCTACATGTACCGTAGTGCAACCATGTGATGGAATACCTGCGGAGGTCAGAAGATGGCATTGGATCCCCTGGAACTGTTGTTTTAAGGACAGTTGTTAGCTGTCATGTGGATGCTGGGAATCAAAGCCTTGTCCTCTGCTCTCTCCAGCCCCCATTTTCTATTATTTTTTAAAAAGTTAATCTGTGTTCAGCAAAAGCTCTTGGGTGTGATTCTATCCGCTGGAGCCTGGCCAACCTATTGGGTGACAAACCATTAAACAAAATGGAGTCTCCTGTCCCAGTAGCTATCAATTGCTAGTAGATAGGCTTTGGCTTCTTGTCTTCCTCCCTCAGCCATGCTGGGATCTTCCCTGGCTTGCATTTGTACAGGTCTTGTGCTGGCACAAGCGCTGTCAGTACAGTCCTCCTAAGTAACATTCATGGGAAAGCTGTTCTGTTCCTAATATGAGTTATAATCATTGCTGCCTCTGAGAGATTAGAAAGATGATGCAATCAATGTGCGACAAAAGCATTTAGTTGGTAGGAATGCTATTTCTACCAAATGCTTTCATATTATAATAAAAGTATGCAGTTTTCTGTTTTACTTCATTAACACAAGGTAATGGAGTAATTGTTTACAGTTTTGATAAGATAGAAAAAGAAAAAAAAAAGACTGAGAAAAAGACCTTTCTTTCTTATCCAGGCATTCATTTTAACTTCTCCAAAAAACAAAACCATATGCATCTAGCCAACAGCCATATGCAGTATTTCAAAATATCACCTTCTACAAGAACAATAAATATTCCTAAGAACAACTGATAAAAATTAAAAATTCTGGTACTTTCTAAAATACCTTGCTTTTAAAAAAGTATCATTTGGGTGGGGTGTGGTGGTGCACACCTTTAATCCCAGCGCTCAGAGGCAGAGGTAGGCAGATCTGTGAGTTCAAGGCCAGCGTGGTCTACATAGCAAGCTCCAGGCCAGCTGGGACTAAAGGGAGACCCTGTCTCAAAAAGACCAAAAAAAAAAAAAAAATCATTTGGGGTCTGGAGAGTTGGCTCAGCATTTAAGAGCATTGGCTGCACTTGCAGAGGACACAGGTTTGCTTTTGAGCACCCACATGATGGCTAGGCTAACAACCATAACTCCAGTTCCAGGTGATCCTCTTCTGACCTGCATGGGCACTGTGCAACATGGGTGCATTTACACAAATGCAAGCAACACACACATCCACATTAAATGAAAATAGTAAATAAAAATACATATTAAAAAGTATCATTTGTTAGGTAAATCTTTTATTTTCTTACTGCATGTGAAATGGAGAATAATAACTGTGTTTCTAAAAATTTTAAATATTTTATGTAACTTCTTTCACAAAGAGTGTAACAATTTACCGTATAGTAGTATAATTTAAAATAAATTTTCCATTACACCCCATTATGTTTAAAGACAGCTTAAATAGGAATCCAAGTCCTATTCTGAAGCAAAGTTCTACCATTTACTTTTCATGAAGACACTCACTAGAGGACTTCCAAAGTCGCGGATGCATTTTATCAGTATCACACATTTGGATATTACAGTAATTTGCTCCATAAACTTTTATGAGAAACATTTCTTGATCTTTTTTGATCTTTCTCTAGTACTGTTACACTTATGAGAGGCAGGTGGGCAGCTAATTGAAATAAATGTTCATTAGGCAAATTCAATTTGCTTTCTATTTCCTATGTAGTTTATTTCATTACTCAGACACCCAATTTAGGTGTTTCCATACACTGCACTCCCGTAGTCCTCATTTTCATTATCTCTTCAGTCATAGAACAACATAGTTTAAAAAAATGAAAGCCATTCACAATTATTGAACAAATTATGTATCTGCCACTATCATGCATATATATTTATATTATTTATTGTGTATTGCTCACCATTGTATCTATTTTGAATGATTATTGCACATAGTTTCCAAAATATTAGCCAAACATCAACCTGTTTTACTTATGATTTATATAAATGTTGATACATTACATGCAACACTGTAAGCACAAAAAGTATGTGAGCCATAATTTTTGCTGTTTTGTGTAGCTTGTAAGATTTTAAGCATTTATTTATAATACCTCTTTAGTAACTGTCTAAATACTATCACAGCACACTTTCTTATTTCTTACTAGAAATTATAGAGCTTTCAGTTTTTAGCTATTAAAATTTGAAAGTTATATGTCATTGTATTTGCAATTAGTTTGTTATAATTTATCATAATTTCTACTTATAAATGTTATATAATTTTGTCTGTTTTTGTTTACAGTCAACAACAGATGTTTAAGTTTATCCCCGATTTCCTTAGTCTTTCCTGTATTGTAGGATGGTAAGTATGGAACCCTTGTGTCTCTCTCTCTCTCTCTCTCTCTCTCTCTCTCTCTCTCTCTCTCTCATTTTAATATATTTTTTCACTTGATAGTAGCCTTCTACCTCAAACATCTCTTACTTCTACAATTCTACACAAGTACACTGTGTATCATAGTATTAATGTAAGACAACAATAATACTGTCCCAAAGTAAACTTTTTAACCTTTTTTTTTTTTTTTTGGTCTTTTTGAGACAGGGTCTCTGTGTAGCCTCAGCTGTCCTGGAACTTACTCTGTAGATCAGTCTGGCCTTGAACTCACAAAGATCTGCCTGCCTCTGCCTCCCAAGTTCTAGGATTAAAGGCGTGTGCCTCCATGCCCAGCACTTTTCAACCTTTTTATATACTGCTAAAAACCTTCTGAAAATATTCTGTCATGATTTCTTTCCAATACAGAATTATGGGCAACTTACAAGTTGAACTAATCTTTGCTAATGATGAAAGATCAAAATTCTATATTGTTTGATTTTATATTACTACTAAGTAAAAAATACTAACATCATCAAAACACCTCAACGATCTCCAGCTACCAGTGTAGACTCCAGGTTGAACACTACATATCATGATGGTACAGAGCAGTAACTTCTGTATTTAACCTCAAAAGTTCAAGGAAATATATACCATACCAAATTATCTCTTATTGCTTTCACATAATACATAGATTAATGCTTTTTAAAGTAAAAAATTTAGGCTAAGATCAAAGCAAGCAAGAAAACAGATGAATTCACAGAGTTCATAGCTTTTATCCAAATGCTTTGTGCTAACGTGAAATCTGGCAACATGTAAGAAAACCACTGACTGGAAGAGTTTGCATTACTATAATTAAAAATCGGAAAGCTCTTACAAGCAGGATTACATAAAGAAAAACAGATGTCATAAATAAAAGATCAAAGTTCCTGAATGAATGTAAATATGAGAAAGGTTTAACATACAACAACCAAGGTAAAATACTTACAATGAACTTATTTTAACTAATGCCTGCTTATTATTTCCTCAGTCTACATTAATATGAAAGTAAATATTTGATATATCTGTTGATTTCTGTTTTATCACTTACCAGTGCCTTTATAATATTTTGTACAGTTGCCATATTCAATATCTTCTTTTTTAATGTCAAATTGAGGCAAGGCAATTTTTTCCAACTGAACAGGGTCCCCTGATTGCCAGATAAATCGCAAATCATCGGTTGTATAACCAACTATAAAAGAGTAATAAGCATGTTAGATTGAAATATATTCAAGAATGCATTCTCATTATTTTAATAATCCCTATTAAACATAGAAAAGGCAAGAAAGTATACAATCTCTCATGGAACTGTAATTTTATTTTATTTCTTATTTTAAAGGCACACATGTAAACCTATGGTCATTCCTAAACTATGAGCACAAGAGTTATGTGTAATCATTGTAAATAAGGAAGAAGTTTCAAGGATCAACATGGTATTAACGGATAAATGTTAGGCCAGTACATACAGTAACTCACTTCTTTGTATCATCATTTGTAACTATTATAAATAAAAAGGTGACAAATTAAGATGTAAGCTCATCAATTACAATGATGTAATATGTCCTAAATTTTTAAAACATGTATAAGTTTTAAAATCATCACTGCAGTGTTTTTAAAGGAATCATGTCAAGGCAAAAAAGCAATAAAACTGTTCCTTACATGGCCATCAGTACATTAGCCAGGAGAACATTGTTGAATTTAGTAACTTGGTTGCAGTTCAAGAACAACATCATGCATGACAATCACCAGATCTCAAAGAGGATCTATTTTTCAAAATTACATTTTATTGTGTCAAATAACAGTCTAGGAAAATCTAGAATTCTGTATTAAAAATATGCTGATATTTATTCAGGAGTCGACATAGGACTTTGAAGCCATCTGTACCCACAGAAGAAACCATGTCTCAAAAAACAAGCAAACAAAAATATTGGTATCTGTAATACTAAAACCTTGCATATACATCTATACATAACCTCACAACATTCAGAAAGTAATAACAATTATTCCAACTTAGGATCTATCTTAGTGCCATTAACAAAATAAGCATCAAGTCATATACTAGCAAGCAAACACAGTATATTCTATACAGTTATTATGATTTTTAAAGATTGCTAATGAAGTTAGCATTAATTTTTCAAGGTTTATGTTTTACTATTTTCAAAGACTATAATAAACATGAATTAATACATTTTATAGAAAATTCAGTCATTATATTTAGTATGTCTTTTTAATTTTATATAGTTTTAAGAATTTCAGACCTGTGTATTTCCATCATTTTTTATCCCTCCCAATCTTTTTCCAACTCCTCCCATACCCCCAACTCTCTCTCAATTTCTTATCTTCTTTTTTAATTATTGTTACAACACTATAAAAATACTATGATAAAAGTGTTATCATAGGAACACGAAAAAATATAATTTTGTAAAAAATGTATGTATATTGTTCTATTCAGTCATAGAAAATGCATACTCGTTTGGGCTTAGAGAATATCTTTACCACAAGAATATGGTTTTAACATTAGAGTAATCATTCTAGCTAGAACACCATATTTTTCTTTATCTTTTCTGTACCACTAATCCAAACCAGGTTAGCCTTTAGAATAAGAAGTACACAGCCTAATATCACCTAAATACAGACTACAACACAAAGGATGTATCTCAATACAACCCAAAGGATATATCTCATACATCTTAACATAGTAAAATAATAACAAATTAGTATAAGATTGTAAGAATGACTATCATCAAAAGCATGAGTTTTTCAGTTATATAGCATAGTAGTAGAACATATTGTTTAGACATAAGTATTTTCTCACGATCATTACAGCCTCATTACATACAGCTCTCAAGTTGCATCTTGCAGCGCTGTGTATCCATGGGAAACAGAGTCAAGTCCAAAGGGCAGGAAAGAGTAATAGACAGTCTGAAATCAGAAATGGAGAATTGGCATCATTGAATCTCCATCTCTGTGGCCTGCTAGTTTGAAAAGGAAATATAAATACACAAGCATTATATATGAAAGTGAGGATAGTGGCAGCCACCTTCAATGCCAGCACTTGGACAGCAGAGGCAGGCAGACCTCTGTGAGTTCTAGGCCAGCCTGGTCTATATAGGGAGTTCCAGGCCAGCTGGAGCTGCAGCAAGACCTTGTCTCAAAAAGACAATCATATATATATATATATATATTCTATCTATACTATATCTTATATATATACACACACACACACACACACACACACACACACATACACATATACATACCTCATGCTCACAAGTACGTCTCCATCCCGAAAAATAAACAGAAGGATATTTTCCTGGGTTACATCATGAAAATTGGCACTTTTTTCATTTGCAAAGAATAAATCAGGCTTCCACAAACACTTGTACATTGTGGGATCCACTGTCAATGCATCTGAACCTCTGAAGTCACTAGGAAGCTTGAGCCTGGGGTCATTCCATTTCTGTCTCAAGAAAATATTAACTCTATAGTCCTGAAAAAAATGTAAAAGCATGTTGGTATTTTAATTACTAAAAAATAATAAAAGCATACATGTGTATGCTCATTTTGTTTTTAAGTATAAAAATGTGTTAACTATTAGCAGCTAACACATTTTTACTTTTCCAATATAAACCCATATCACAACAGATATGTCACTGAGAGCTCCATTCAGCAGATGGAAAGATCCTTGAATGTATCTACATACTTCCCATGGATACCTCATAGAATGTGCCAGCACCAGTGTGACAGTGGATTTTGACAGCAATAGCTTTATCTTTGTGACTTAGAAAAACAACAATAATTCCATATGGCTAGGTAATAGTACCATTTATACATGAGAACTGCTAAACATTAGCATAACCACCCCATCAAAGTAGGGTCGAATTAAGAATTCATAGGAGGCAGCGAAAAGTATTTGAATTTGTCTGTTGAAATATAGCAAACTAAACAATAACATACCTGTGTATAAGTGCTGATATCTGCACACAAGTGTCTACACACACACACTCACAAGTAGCCTCTTGGTATCTACTGGTAATTGGTTCCAGGACTCCATGTGGAGGCCAGAATCTCTCTATAAAATGTCTTAGTATTTGCATATCATCTATGTAATCCTCCTACAAACTTTAAACCATCTCCAGATGACTTATAACACCTAATACTATGTAAACGCCACTTGAGTAGTTGTTATATTGTTTAAGGAACAGCGACAAGAAACAAAAGTCTGTACAAGGTCATGACACAGGCATTTTTTTGTCAAATATCCATCTGCAGATATTTTAAACACACAAATGCAGAGCCAACAGATTCCAGGGCTGCTGTATATGGCTGAGATGTTTAGAAAGAATCTACCATGACTATTTATACATGAGTTATCATACAGCCCTGGTCAAATAGCAAAATGAGATTTGGATTATGCAAAAAAGACCAAATTGAATGCAAGTTTCATAAATGTTATGTTATACTCAACTTCAGGTGAAATTGATCATTTTAGGCAGGTATGTTCAATAAGTTTAATTCAACAATTCTGTTGATATTTAATTCTAAAAAATATGAACAAAATAACACAAGTAATCATCTTAAGTATTTTATATTTGCAATGAGTATAGAGTTCTGACCAGATGAGGCAGTGGATACTTGCAATCCCAGCACTTAGAAGACAGAGGCAGGAGGATTACTGTAAGGTCAAGGCCAGGCTGATCCACATAATGAGTTCCAGGCCAGCCAGGGCTACAGAGTGAGACCCTGTTTCAAAGAAGAGGCACAGGGGAGGGGTAAGAGTTCTGGTATAAATTAGATTGACAGTGAGCACTGTCAAATTCAGCACTGATGATTTAACTTTATCCGCTGTATTCAGAACACAAACAAACGTATCCAAGGCATAAATTACATTCGGTCTTAGGAGCCTCCTTACAGTCGATAATCCAAAATCCATGTATCATCCTTCAAAAGTCTTTTTGACATAATGATGAATTAAATAGTAAATGAAATAAAGCAATACATTTCTATAACCTATAAATGCATAGACCTTACACATGTATAAAATGTTTTAAAGCATAAGCTATAAGCAGTGACTGCCAGAAAAGTTCAGGAAATTAATTCTTATCACCTAGCTTTTCTATTCAGATTCTGTTCAATACAGAGAGAAGGGTAAGACACTGAATAAAAGTCAGTACTACAAACCTACCTAACTCCTACAAGCTGTGGCACAACAATGGGATAGGTGTGCGATTCCACAACCACAATATATTTTATAAATTTATTGAAATAGTACACTGTACCTCCTAAATACAAACAATTTACATGTCAATTCAAACTAAAATAGGTTTTAAAAACTCAGCATATGAAATTGAAGCTGGCCTCTGTGGGCATTGCACATACAGGTGCACTTACATCCATTCAAGCAAAGCACTCATACACATAAAAACAAGGAAATAATTTTTAAATTTAATTAATTAATTAATTAATTAATTAATTTGTATGAATGTACTGTCTGCATGTAGGTCTGTGCACCCATGCCGTGCAATGCCGCGGAGGTCAGAAGAGGGCGTCGGACTACCCTGGAACTGGAGTTCTGGAACTGGAGTAACAGAAGGTTCTTAGCCTCCATGTGGGTGCTGGGGATTGAACCCGGGTCCTCTGCAAGAGCAATTGGTGCTCTTAACCGCTAGGCTATCTCTCCAGCCCCAGCAAAGAAAACATTTTTAAAAAGAAGTGCAAAGTTAAGTTGGTTATGGACCATATGAACAAATTTGAGCTTGTCTAAACATCTGCCACTGCAGTAGCACCGCTGGACAGAGAAGATCACATTTTTAAACCAAATTAATGTGGACATAGCTTTAAAAAGGCTTTATAATGAATAATCCATTATTTATTCATAGATTATTTATACTTCAAGTACTTTCTATGAATAGGGATGAAAATAAATAAAATGACAGAGATTATCATGCACTTGAGAAGAGTTTCCCAGTACTTGGGTGTTCAGTTCTAACAAATTCCTGATCATTTTTTCCAGAGTAAACATGTTCTGTTTTAGCTTAATATTAGCTTTTCTTCTTTCAAATGGCTATTGCATACACACACCAAGATAGAAATATTACAACCTCATTAGTATTCTTTGGACTGAAAAAATTACCTCGTTGAATAGAGCTTATTCTTACTAGTAATTAATTTTAAGAATATATCAATATTTTATAATAATTGTCAAGATATTATCTGATAGAGATTATAGCAATATTAAGCTTTAATTAACTTCAGCAAATGTTGTATAATTCCAAAATAAGCCATTTTGGTTTGCAGTTTAGAAATTAATTATGCATTATACTGAAGTCTCCTTAAAATTTCAACACACTACCACACAGTTTGGGAAGGACAATTCTGTGTTTTGCCAATTTCCAAAATGGAGGGAATATATAAAATTTTATATCATACTAATTTTTTTTCTTTATTTTATTTATTTCTGTATGTGTATCAATGTACTGTCTGCATGCAGGTCTGTGCACCTGTGTCGTGCAATGCCGCGGAGGTCAGAAGAGGGTCTCAGATTCCCCTGGAACTGGAGTTCTCCTGGAATTGGAGTTTCAGATGGTTTTCGGCCACCATGTGGGTGCTGGGGATTGAACCCGGGTCCTCTGTAAGAGCGATCAGCGCTCTTAACCACTAAGCCATCTCTCCAGCCCCATACTAATTTTTTAAAGATTCATTACAGCAATTTTAAATAGTGTTTCTCCATGCCATGATTAGTTTTTTTTTTCAAAATTCTAGTAGATGATTCTTCACAATTCAAGATATATTTATGACCCTTTACAGCATACTAAGTTCGAAGCTTTTTAATCTTAATGCAGAAAAACACAAAGCATCAGGAACCTCAACAATAAAAATCCCATCTATGAAAAAAATGAGCAGTCATGCAATGCTTTATACCAAGCCTCCTTTTTAATCTATACATCATCAGAACTGACTTTTTAAAGAGTATATTAATCCACAGACAGAAGGTTGCAGATGACAGCCAGACACCAGAGGGAGAAGAAATAAAAGAGAGACAAAGGCATAACATCCATAGCAGATCTGTGCTCAGACAGGAATCTTGGAGTCTGCATACCATATAAGTGATAGGAAAATCCTCTCTTCTCCACATTGAGCAAAGGCAAGAAGCCATTTCGCAAAGACCCTTGCTGAGCCACAGACCAGTGGCTCTAGAAGGAAAATTCCTTCCCTCCTTGGCCCACTGTGGGGACTCCAGGGCTATGCTCTGAGACCTGCAGAAAGCATATAGCCAGAAGGAAAACAGAAGTCTGAGTTAGAGTTGTGTAATGTTCCATGCAGTGGAACCTCATCTGAACTGTAGGCTGGAGAAAAAGTCACCAGCTCCCTATAAAAGCAATGAAGAATGACAGTGCTTAAAGGTGCTAGCTTCAAAGACGCACCAGTAGAAAGCATGCCACAGCCCTTTCACCTATCTACAGATGAGACACACTATCCAGCTCAGTAACAACATCTAGATGCAGTGTAAACAGCACAAAGATCAACACAGGATGTTGACAGGAAAAGGGTTGCGGTCTAACTGGAAGACATCAACTCAAACAGCCAGACAACTAAAGGTAAGATGGCAGAGAGATAAGAGCACAGGGACCACAGAAAGACACTGTGCACCTGCTCTAAGGAAGGAATGTGCCTGCCACATACACACAGACAGAACCTGTGCTGAGGCAAGTAATGACACAAATACAGTCTCCACTTATGCCCAAACACCTTCATATGCTAATGCTCTTCAATTAGACAATAAAATAGTGAGGGAAAGAATTCTATCAAATTCATCTTATGAAATCAATATTTTACTGATAACAAAGCCTGATAATGACATAACACACAAAGAAAAGTATATGCCAATCCCCCTTAGGAAATTCTTAAAACATCATTCATCAATTTGTTATATTAATTATATCACATAAATAAACCCGAGAACAGAACAGAAATCATATGATTTTCTCAATGAATGCAGAAAGCTTTAAAAAAACCCAGTAGTTCTTCATGATAGAAACTGTGATAGGAATATACCTCAGTATAATAAAGGGTATATACAGCTAACCTCTAGCTAATGTTAGAGTGTCTACTCGCCCCGTTCTTACTCAATACAGTAATTGAAGTCTTAGCTAGAACAAGAGAAAGTAAGATATACCAATCAGATAGGAAGGCATCAAAATAGTACTTCTTCCAGTATATCCTCCGTATAACTGGCCTAAAGTTTCAACCACAGAATCCCTAGAACTGACAGTCACTTTAGCAAAGAAACAGTATGTAAAAATCAACATGTAAATGTCACAATCTTTCTGAATACAGATGACTAATATGCTAAGCATGAAATTAGGATAATACTCCCATTCTTATCAATAAGAACAAACCTAGCCACAGAGGTAAAAATGAATACCACAAGGTGAACATTGTTAAAATACTGAAAATGAGGAAGAGACTATAAAATGGAAAGATCTCTTATAATCATGGAATAGGAAAGTTAATATCATGAGAACTACTGTATTACCAAACACTTATATAGACTGAATGTAATCCCTACTACAATATAGCAAAGACAATTCTACAATTCATATGGTGCCAGAAAACACTCTGGATAGCAAAAAAATAATAATAATAATAATAATTAATTAATTAAAATACCCCGAGCAAAAAGAATGATGCTGGCAAGATCTTAAGTTATGCTATAGAGCTGTAAGGAGGAAAAATCCTAAGCATGTTGGTGGCGTATAAAAAATACAGATCCATCAATGAGGTTAGTGAAATAAGAAAGACTATCCAGAAATAACCCCACACAGGTACAGCCACCTGATATCTAATGACAATTCTAAAAACACACATTGGAGAAAAGACCATTTCTTCAACAAATGCTGCTTGAAAACTGGGTATTTACATACACAATAATGAAACTAATGAAAAAAATGAATTCAAAATGAATCAAAACATGTATCCCTAAAATTGTTGAAGCAAACCCAATGCAGGGTATGTCAAGAAAGGCCTTGCATAGGCAAGGCCTTTCTAAAAATTACTCCAGTAATTAATGGATGGGCCTGCATGAAATAGAAACGTTTCTGTGCAGCAAAGAAAGCAATTAAGTGAAGAGACATCCTGTAGAATAGAGAAAATACTTCCTAGTTCAATAGCTAACAGAGGATTGGTATCTATAATAAATAAAGATGAAAAAAGTGGCAAAATGAAAACAATAAGTGGACTAATGAAATGAATAGATGAAATATGTATGATTGGTAAGTATATGAAAATGTTCAATATCCTAAACCACCTAGGAAATGCAAATTAAAGCTAACTTAAGATCCATTCACCCCAGTCAGAATAGGGTGAAAACAAAACGAGAAATGTTTATATACTATTGGAAGGAATGTAAATTAGTTCAGCCACTATGAAAATCAGTATGAGGGGTTCCTCATAAAGGCTAAAAATACCAATAACCCAGATATACCTCTCCTCAGAATATGCCTGAAGGTCTCTAAGTCAACATACACCAGAGCTAACTGCACAAGAATGTTTAATGTGCCACTACTTAAAATAGCCAAACTATGGAATCATCATGTCTATCAACAAATAAATGGACACACACAAAATACTATATATGTGAACTATGGATAGTTACTGGCCATAAAGATGAAATTATAGAGTTTGGAGGAAAAAATGAGTGAATTTGGACATTATCATATTAAGCCAAACAACTCAGACTCAAAAGGCAAATAATGAATTATACATATAAATGACAGTGTAAACAAGGAAAGAAGGAAGAAAGGGTAGTACCGGAAGATGAATGCAGTGAGAACACATAATATACTTAAACTGTCTCTGAAATTCATCACTATTTACAATTAACATATACCAGTAAAAGTAATTATATTAATCAAATTGAGAAATTCAAATAATATGGGGTCAGCACGCACTTGGAAATAAAAGGTCGTTATTCATAGTTTTCTTGAGACAAGGTCATTTTGTAGTCCTAGGTGGCTTGGACCTTGTATGTAGACAACTGTCCACCATCTCACAGAGATCTGCTTGCCTTTTCCTCCTAAGTGCTGGGATCAAAGGTGTGCACCACGTTGCCTAGGCCCACTCCCTTTCCTTTGCACATGGTTTTGGGTCAGAATACACCCAAATTTCTTAGAATAGTATTTTCATTTGTTTTCTGTTTCTCTGTAACACTGCTTAGGATTTTCCAGTAGGGATTTCTCTCTTCTTCAGTTTTCAGATTGCTTGGGTTTTCTCATCTGTCAGTTTTCTGCAGCCCAAGTAAATCCATCAATCAATCAGTCAATCAGAAATAAGTACAAGACTTTATATCTACTATTGTAATGTTGCTATTATATAATGATCAGGACTTCTATTGATGGCCTACTTTTCTCAGTAAAATATGAAATATAAAAATATATAAAATATGAAAAAGCCTCATAAGAAAGGTTGTTATTCAAATCTCCAAGTCGGCTCATGGAAGCATTGACCCCGAGTCAGTTTTTTTCACCAACTAAGCCCAGCTTTTCTGCTGCAAAAAACTTTTTTTAAAAACTTTTTAAATATTACCACAAAGAAGCAATTTTTGATCAAAGAAGAAATATTTCAGAATAAAAGTATAAGAAGCATTTAATGACAGGATCATTGTTTATAAATATATAAAGAAATAAACAAATTGACTAAGAATATGGAGAGTTGACTCAGCTTGTGGTGGATGTGCTCACTTGTCTAAAACTACTTTTAATGACAAATTACTTTTTTTGATGTTTTTGAGATAAGGTCTCCCTGTAGCCCCAGCTGATTTGAAACTCGCTCTGTAGACAAGGCTGGCTCTGAAGTCACAGAGATCCACCTGCCTCTGCCTCCCAAGTGCTAGGATTAAAGGCGCACACCACCAAATTACTTTTTAAAAAAATATTTTTATTGAAGTCCTGTGCATTTCACACATCATTTCTCAGTCCAATTTAGAGTCATTCCCCTTTCCATGCTCCCCACCCCACCTGAGTTCATGCATTCTGCCATACCTGCCTTATATCTTTTTTTCTGAGTCTTTTAAAGTTTTTCAAAGCAGAGGATTATTGTTTGGGGGAGAACTTTACTGTTTCATTCAGATCTTTGTCCCAGTTCCTTTGCTGTTGTTGTTCCCTCCAATTTGTATTGCTTCAACATATGCATGTGTGTGTGTGTGTGTGTGTGTGTGTGTGTGTCGCACCTATACTAAAATCATGTCATCTGAAAACAAACTGCATGTTATTTCCAAATCATCTTCAGGATTCACATTTTCCCTTTTAAATTTATACTACTCTAAAATATGCCTATGTACCCTCCACCCATATAACAAGATTACGAAGTCTGAAAATAAATGGTACATTAATTCCAGAGCTTGTTAAGGGATTCGCATTATAATAACAGTTGCTTTCAGAAAAAAAAAAGGAATATAACATTAACATTCCCCAGTTTTGCCTTACAACTAGGAATTTGGTACTAGCATCCACATGTGAGGGATATCATTCGTCATTTGTTTTTCTGGGACTATGTTACTTCACTTAGCATAGTGTCTTCTAGTTCCATTCATTTACCTGCAAAGTTCATGATGCCATCTTTCTTTACTGCAGGATAGAACTCCATTCTGTAGATGTACACATTTTCTCTATCCACTTGTCAGTTGAGCACTTGGGTTGGTTTCAGCTCTTCACTGTTGTGAAGAAAGCTGCAATAAACATGGATGTGCACGTATCTCTGGAGTAGGATGAGGCTTGTGGGTATATACGACAAGGAGTGGTATGACTGGGTCAGGTGGTAGGCTCATTTTAAGTCTTTTAAGTGTTCTTAGTCAGTTCTTAGCCACCGTGTGGGTGCTGGGAATCAAACCCAGGTCATCTGCAAGAGCAGTCAGTGCTCTTAACTGCTGAGCCATCTCTCCACACTGCTTTCCATAGTGGTTGTAAGGGTTCACACTCCCACCAGCAGTGGATGAGTGCTCCCCTTTCCCCACAATCTCTCCAGCATTTGACATCATTTGTTTTCTTGATCCTAGCCAGTCTTGTCGGAGTGAGATGATATATTAAAGTGGTTTTAATTTGCATTTCCTTAATTATTAATGATGTTGAACACTTTATTTCCTTACTCTGTTCAGCTCTTTACTCCAACTTTTGAGTGAGTCATTTGTTTTCTTCTTTGTTTTTTGAGTAGTTTCTAGAAGTTAATGCTCTATAAGATGTATCACTCTGAAGGTTTCTTCCCACTCTGTTGGTTTTCTCTTCACTTCACTGATTGTTTAGTTTGCTGTACAGAAGCTTTGGAGTTTAATGAAGTCCCACTTGTCAGTTGTCCACTTTATTTCCTGTGCAGCTGATGTCTGATTTAGAAAGTCTTCCACACCTGTGTCTTGTAGATTGCTTCCCAAGTTTTCTTCTATCACCTTCAGAGTTTTGGGTTTCACGTTGTGGTCTTTGATCCATTTTGGAGTTGATTTTTGTACAGGGTAAGAGGTAGGGGGTTTAATTTTATTCTTCTACAAGTGGTTATCCAGTTTTGCTAACACCACTTGCTTAAGATGCTGTCTTTCCTCCGTTGTGTCTCCTTGGCTCCTTTGTCAAATATGATGTGGCTGAAATTGTGTGTGCTCAGGTTTGGATCTTTAGTTTTGTTCCATTGGTCTACAGGCCTGTATTTGTGCCAGTACCAAGCTGTTTTTATGACTATAGCCATGTAATATAATTTGAAGTCTGGTATAGTGATACCCCCTATATTGCTCTTTTCACTCAGGGCTGCTTTGGCTATTTGGGGGTCTTTTGATTTTCCATATGAATTTAAGAATTTTTTTCCAAGTTTGTGAAGAAAGTCTTGAGGATTTTAATTGGGATTTCACTGAATCTGTATATTAATTTGAGTAGAATGGACATTTTTACCATATTAATTTTTCCAATCCATGAGCATTGGTGGTCTTTCCATCTTCTGCTGTCTTCTTCAATCTCCCGCAGGAGTTTAAAATTTTTGTCGCAGAGATCTTTGGTGTCTTTGGTTAAGTTTGTTCCTAGGTATTTTATTGGTTTTGAGGATATTGTGAGTGGGAATGCTATTGATCTTTCTAGGTTAATTTTGTACCCCACCACTTTACTGAAATTCTTAAATCATTTCTACAAGTTTTCTGGTGGAGATTTTAGCATCCCTTAGGTAAACTGTCATATCGTCTGCAAAAAGGGATAGCTTGACTTCCTCTTTTCAAATTAGTACTATTTTAATTTCCCTTTCTTATCATATTGTCCTAGCATTTGAAGAGGAGTGCTGATAAGGAACAGCCTTGCTGGGTTCCTGACTTTATGGGGAATGCTTCTAACTTTTCTCCATTTAGGATGATGTTGGCTGTATATGGCTTTAATTATGTTGAGGAATGATCCCTCCAGTCCAATTCCCTCTAGGAAAAATTACTTATGTATTTATTTATTTATTTATTATTTATTTTGTGTATGAATGTACTGTCTGCATGTAGGTTGGTGCACCATGTTGTGCAATTTTGTGGAGGTGAGATGGTGTTACATTCCCCTGGAACTGGAGTTAAAGATAGTTCTTAGCTGCCATGTGGGTGCTGGGAATCGAACCCAGGTCATCTCCAAGAGCAGTCGGTGCTCTTAACTGCTGAGCCATCTCTCCAGCCCTGACAAAATACTTTTAACACAACTGTCAACACATTTTTTAGCATCTCCTGTTCCTAAAAATCTATTACAATATCAATACACTAGATAAACTTCATATCACCTTGCTTATCCTATTATTATTATTATTATATGTGTGTGTGTATGCATTTGTGTCCATATGTATATAGGGACCAGGGGTCAAACCAGAGTGTCAATCCTTACCACCATTCCTCCAGATTTTTTTAAGACATTATCTGTCATTGGCCTAGAACCTGCCAAGCAGGCAAAGGTTGCTGACCAATAAACCACAGGATCTACCTGTCTTTGCTTTCCCAGGTTTGGGACTGCAAGTGGAGGCCACCATGCCCAGCTTGTTGGCCTAGATTCTGGGTATCAAGCTCATTCTTCATTTATTGTTCAAAATAGAAACTCCTAAACCTAGGTGCTCCCTATGTCATGTCCCACTGGATGTATTAGCCTTTTATTATTATGCTTTACTATTTTATTTTGGAAGAACTACAAAGGTACTTTTCTAAAAATTATGTAGCTCTACACTACTGTGTCTCAATACAAGTTACAGCAAGCACATATATTATTTAAAAATGTTTTATAATTTAAGTTCAAATTAACAGTTTGGTCCAAAACTCATTAAAAGATAAGACCTCAGTTAGTAAGCTTTGGTTAATGTTTAAGGAAAAATTACAAATGATTTCTAGTTATTGGCATTTCAAATGCTCTGTATTAAGACAACTATCTTTGAAATGTATTATTAGCCTTTAAATTTGTTCAATCACAATAATTATAGAGCTATCAGTTATTTTGTCATGAACAAATTTCCCACAGAAATAGTCTGGGTTATCAGTGGGGAATTATTTGTTTTTAAAGTACCTGGTGACAAATACTATTCATTGCTCAGTACAAATAACTCACTATTTATTAGTCATTATTTTAAAGATGGATGTTCTCCAAATTTCAGTACTAATTAGCACCCAAATTAAACTGTTAATTCAAAGCAGTAAAACATTTCACAATGAGAAAGGCGCTAGGGCCAGTAAAGTCTCCATAATAATATTTCAATAGTGACAAATATGTATCTTTTAAAAAAAATGCTAGGCACGCTCTTCTGTGATTCACTTTTACCTGGTTCTTATATATGCAATCTTCAACTCATCTATTTTCTTGGCATTATGATAAAAATAATTAGAAGGCAAAGAAATAAAATGATCAGCTCCTACAGCATCTGGCAACATTTTAATTAAAGGCACAATGAGCTATTTAAAAGTTGGTGCAAAAGGATGTAAAATGTAGATTTCGTTGTGAGATTTCTGATCTCATGAAAGATGTTGAATTAATAAATGCAAATTAAAGGCTCTTAGTTCATATTTTAATGACTTCACAAAATACCATTTTTAAGCTTTAAAAATAATAGTGAACATCACTTTATGGACACTTGTACTTTCTAGACATATACTGGTAGCCCATTTTTTTTTGTCTCTTTTTTGAGACAGAGTCTCCCTGTAGTCCCTATCTGGCCTGGAGCTCATATGTAGACCAGGTTGGACTTGAACTCATAGAGATCCACCTACCTCTGCTTCCTGAGTGTTGGGAAGCATGTGCCACCATGTCCAGCCTGACATCCCATTTTCATTAGAAGTGTCTAAAAGGTGTGATAGATCTACACATCGGACTATAAATCACATAAGCTTGGGTTCTCAGTCCATTCCTGCTGTCTTAACAAAACACTTTAGGTGGACTTGAGATCGGGAATGTCCCAGGACCGCCTGAAGCACAGAGTAGCGGACTAAACAGGCATTACGCCCTTACCCCCTGCCAACTGGGATTGCTGAGGGAGTGTCCAAGTGGATTCTTTGGAAAACCTTCAGAACAGAAAGGGAAGAGTGAATTAGACTTCCAATAGAAAGCCTAAAACTTAGACAAGTCAACACTCCATAAGCAAGGAGTAAAGGAGAAAAACAAATGAATCAAGCAAACAACAAAGGCATCTGAAGGAGGCAAGCAAAGCAAGCCTTCAACACAGGGAAGAGGTATTTGGGATTCACATTGGAATACAGGCAAAGAGAAACCCATATGCCAAGGACACAAAGAAGAAACAACATGGGAAAGGTGCAGGATAATTCCATGCCAAGCTCTACCAACCCTATGGAAGATTCCTACAGTGGCATCCCCCTGGGGATGGCCTGGAACAACAGACTATCTGTTCCTCTTTCTCTTCCTCAGTTTACACTTGTGGACATACTCAAAGGCAATCAAACGACTATATAAAAGCAAGTAGAGGAATCATAAGTACTTAAACAAAAGCTACTTGTATCTCGTCCTCGTTCTCCAACAAGACAGAAAGAGCGAATGACAACCCAGAAGAAGTGGTGTAACACTGAAAAAGATCCAGATCCCCATGTTGAAAAAGACAAGGAAACCAACCAGCAAGAAAAAATAGCTACAGGAAGAGAATGCGACGCTCCAAAGGGGACAAGGAAATACTTAAAGAAATCAGCGAGGAAATGAAAAAAGGGAAACCAAAACACTCACCCAATCACGAGGAAAGGAATGGAAAAAGCCTCAGAAGTAGAACTGGGGAAGCAGAACAAAGAATAATCAGACTGGAAGATAACAAAGAATAACAAAAAATCCTCAACCGGAAAGATTATGAAAATTTTTTTAAAACTACACCAAAAGTGGAAAAACCAGGAATTGGGACACTTGAAAAGATCAATCCCTCTGCTCATCAGGAATAGAGGAGGAGACATCCCCAACCGAGAATGGATGATCAGATCTATCACCATAGACTAATAGATGAAAATTTCCCAAACTAAAAATAGACAAACCAATATGAATAAAAAAAGCCACATAGACTTGGCAAACAACAAGATCAGAAAGAACTCTCCACGCCATTCATAGTTAAAAAAGACTGAACACAATGAAAGACCAAATTCTGAAGCCACAAGAGAGAAAAAACAAAACGTTACATATAAGTGGGAAAATCAATCAGAATTCAACTGACTTCTCAAGTGCAAACTATGAAAAAAAGAAGAAGGGAGCAAAGCATAGCCCAGTAGTTAAAGGACATCAACCCTCGGGAAAAACTTACACATGCAAAAAAAAATGTTGATTAAGTTGAAGGGAGGAGAGAAAAATCTTCCATGACACAAACAAGATGGAAGAATACATAGTCCAGAAAAACAACCCTTCAAATACTTGGTGAAAATCAATTCAAAGGACAGAAGAACAGGAGGCAACCATTGCCCGCCCCTAGAAAGAGGAAAGATAAAAGTATAACTGCAGCAGTAGCAACCGAGACCAAAAAAAAGACAACTGGAAAAAGAGTGAAAGGAAGCAACAACATATAATCAGTTATAACCTTAATATTAATGGACTAAACTCCCAATGAACGACATAGACTGGGGAAATTGGATTAGGAAACAGAACCCATCAATAGCTTCTACAAAGAACGACATCTTAACTTTCAAGATAGGCACCACTTAAAGTGAAAGGGAAAAACATATTCCAAGCAATGGTACCAAATAAAAACAGGGTGGTGCTATTTTAATATCAGGCAACATAGCACCTCAAGTAAAAAGATCGAAGAGACAAAGATGGCCATTTTACAGTTTTAGTCAAAGAACATTTCGACCATGAAGATTTCACCATCATGAATATTGTCACCAAACTCTGGTGACCAACTTTATAAAGACAATTCATCCCGGACCACAAGGCAACAAATAATGCAGAGTAACTCAAGTCGGTCCTTCACTATACCACACTTGACCATGTGGACGGTCAAATGGCAAAGAGCTCAACAGAGAGACAGCATGAACTGAATGATAATACACAACCGAACCAGACCTCAAGACATCTACCGAACATTCCACATTAATACCAGAGAATACACTTCTACTCAGCACCCCCGGAACAGTCTCAAAAAATCGACCACATACTGGGACACAGAAGAAACCTCCGCAAATTCAAAAAAGATAAATAATTTCTGCATTCTATCAGATCACAATGCAATAAAGCTCACTATCACACCCAGGATAAGCCCTACTATCTACAAGAACTTGGAGACTAAACAACACTCTTGATAATGATGGGTCAGGAAAGAGATAAAGAAAGAAAATAAAAGCATTCCGGAACTGATGACAATGATAAGACAACACAACAAAAACCAACACAACAATACTTAAAAGCAGTCCTAAGAGGTAAGTTTATAGCCCTGGGTGCCTACATTAGAAAAACAGAAAGAGCACAAGTGAACGATCTAACACTGCAGCTAAAAGCACTTGAGAGCAAAAAACAACAAAAAAACAAAAAAAAAAAAAAATCAGAGCAGAAATCAATGAAATAGAAACAAAGAAACATACAAAAAAACATGATACAAAAGTTGGTTCTTTGAGAGAAAAACAAGATAAAAAGCCTCTAGCCCAGTTAACCAAAGAAAGAAGGAACAACTCCCAAGCAATGGCAATCCATGATGAAAGGGAAATATCACAACAGACAATGAAAGATACAGAAAAAATATACAAGAATACTTCAAACACCTATACTCTACTAAGTTTTGAAAACCTAGAAGAAATGGTGAATATCTGAAATCCTGGGAATCACCAAAGCTCAAACAAGAAAAGATCGACAGCTTAAAAGACCCCAATTATGAAGAAATTGAAGTGTATAAAAACCTCCCAACTAAAAAAATTCCAGGCCCAGACAGTTTCACAGCAGAATTCTATAAAACATTTCCAAAAGACTTATAACCATTATTACTCAAATTGTTTAGAAAGATACAAACAGAGGGATTCTCCCAATTCCTTCTATGAAGCCAGCATCACTCTATTACCAAAACCAGGCAAAGATCCAACAAAAAAGGAGAAAATATAGCCCATTCTTATGAACACAGATGCCAAAATTCTAAACAGATACTGGCAATCGCATACAGACCACATAAGAAGACCATCCATCATGAACAAGTGGATTCAACCAGAGATGCAGGGATGTTCAAACATATGAAAATCAATAAATATCCATCAAGCATATAAATGAGAAGAAGACAAAAAAACACACAATCTTCTCAATTGACCGAAAAAAAAAGCCTTTGACAAAAATCCAGCATCCCTTCATGCTTAAAGTCCTAGAGGGAATTGGATTGGAGGGATCATTCCTCAATGAATCAAAGCATATACAGGAAACCCAAGCCAATATCATCCTAAATGGGGAAATGACAGAAGCATTCCCTTTAAAGGGTAGAAACTCAGCAAGGCTGGCCCCCTGTCACCATCCTCTTCAAATAGTTTGAAAACACTGTAGGGCAATAAGCAAGAAAAGGAAAAGGAGACTAATGGAAAGAGGAAGTCAACTATCCTTTTTGCTGATGATCTATGATATGATTGTTTACCTAAGGGATGCTAAAACCCCACCAGAAACTCCTAGGAAATGATTAGAGCTTCAGTAAAGTGGCAGATACAAAATTAACACAAAACAAGATAACAAAACTTCTAAAAAAGAAGCAACTGAAGAAGGAATTCAAGGAGACCTTCCCACTTACAATTAACTCAAAAAACAATAAAATACCTGAACAAACCTAACCAGAGACACCAAAGATCTCTACAAAAAAAATAAAAGAAGAAATTGAAGAAGACTCAGAAGATGGAAAAACCTCCCATGATCAGGATTAGGAAATTTTATACAGTAAAAATGTCCATTCTACCCAAACTCTTGTACAGATTTAATGCAATCCCAATTAAAATCCCCAAGAGTTTTCTTCACAGGCTTGGAAAAAATGTCCTTAATTTCATTTGGAAAAACAAAAGACCCCAATAGCCAAAGCAACCCTGAGTGAAAAGAGCACAAACAAAAAAAAACAAAAAAAAAAAAAAAAAAAAAACGAGCAAAAAGAGGGTATCATACCATGACTTCAACTATATACAGGCATAATCATAAAAAAAAAAAAAAAACCTGTTGACCAATGGACAAAACTGAACATCCAAACTTGAGCACATACAATTTCAGCCCACCTCATATTTGCAAGGGGGCCAAGAAGACACAATCAAGCAAAGACAGCATCTTCACAAGTGGTGCTGGCAAAACTGATCACCACTTGTAGAAGAAATTAAACCCCAATCTCTCGCCCTGTACAAAAGTCAACTCCAGATGGATTAAGACCTCAACGTGAAACCCCAAATTCTGAAGGCAATGGAGGAAAATGTTGGCAGCAGACTACAATACACAGGCATAGGAAAAGACTTCCTAAATCAGACAGCAGCTGCACAGAATTAAGGTCGACAATTGACAAATGGGACCTCATTAAACTCAAAAGCTTCTGTACATCAAAGAAACAATCAAGGAAGTGAAGAGAACACCCACAGAGTGGGAGGAAACCTTCACTGCAGATACATCTGACAAAGCATTGATTTCCAGAATATATAAACTACTCAAAAAACAAATAAGAAAACAAATGACCCACTCAATAGATGGAGCAAAGAGCTGAACAGAGACTTCAAAAGTGAGGAATTAGAGATGGCTGAGAAACATCTTGTGTTCAACATCACTAATAGTTAAGGAAATGCAAATTAAAATCACTTTAAGATATCATCTTACTCCAATAAGACTGGCTAGGGGCTACAGGGAGACTCTGTCTCAAAAGAGACCAAAAGAAAAAGACTGGCTAGGATCAAGAAAACAAATGATACCAAGTGCTGGAGAGGTTGTGGGGAAAGGGGACTACTCATCCACTGCTGGTGGGAATGTAAACTTGCACATTCTGGAAAGCAGTGTGGAGAACCCTTGGAAGACTTGGAATGAACTTGCCACCTGACCCAGCCATACCACTCCTGGGTATGTACCCACAAGACTCATCTTCCCACAGAGATACATGCACAGCCATGTTTATTGCAGCTCTCTTCACAATAGCAAGGAGCTGGAACCAACCCAAATGCCCGTCAACTGAGGACTGGATAAATAAAATGTGGTACATCTACACAATGGAGTTCTATGCAGCAGTAAAGAAAGATGATATCATGAACTTTGCAGATAAATGGTCGGAGCTAGAAGATATCATGCTGAGTGAAGTAACACAGTCCCAGAATAACAAATGACGAATGGCATCCCCCATCTGTGGATGCTAGTGCCAATTACCTAATTGTATGGCAAACTAAGCAATGTCAATGTGATCTGAAAACAACTGTGCTCTTATATTTTAGAATCCCTTAAAAATAAACAAATAAGAAATAAAGTAATTAGTAAGGCATGAGAAATTATACTTCAGGAATAAAAAAAAAAAAAAAACACTTTAGGCAGTTTCTAAGCAACAGAAATTTTTTGCTCACAGTCCTGAGCTTGGAAATCAGATTAAGGGCTGTCCCTTACAACACCTTCTGTGTTTGTCCTACTCACATGGTAGAATAGGCAAACAAGTTCTCTCTAGCCTCCTTCATAGGGCAAGAATCCCGTAAATGAGGGCTCAATCATCAGTCCAAATAAATCCCTGAAGACACTGCCACTTCATATTGCTATGTTGGTGATGGTACTTTATTATAAGTTTTGGAAAGACATAACAGAAAGGACATAGCAAGTAACAGTTTGTTGGGATTGTGTGTGCAGAAAGTTCCCAATGTACTTTTATTAAATGCCAGAAAGAAGAAATGGCTTCTGTGACATTTTGACACGTTAGAGAGTTTAACCTTTTTCAAGTCACAGATTTAGTTTCTCTTCTACTCACTGATAATGATAACAAGGTAACTTAAAAGTAAATCTTGAACCTTTCTCCTCCTTCCTCGTTGGTCATGTATTGTCCTAACCAGAAAGTTTAATTACCAAAGCTGTAACAGCAGGGACAGGGAAGGAAAGAAGAAAATATCCATCAAAACCTATATTATTTTTCAAACTCAGTATGTTAAGAAAGGTAATGGAGCTAATATAACATTAAAAGCTAGACCTTTATTTTGTTTTGTTTTTAATTTATTTGAAACAGGCTCTCCCTGTAGCCCCAACTGGCTTGGAACTTGCCATGTTAACCATGTAGGTCTCACAGGGATCTACCTGCCTCTGTCTCCTGAGTGCAGGTATTAAAGACATACACCACCACACCCAGCAAAACTAGACTTTTACATAGATTTTGTGGTGGTTTAAATTAAAAATACTCCCATAGGCTCAGGTACTCAAACCTTGGTCTCCTATTGGTGGTGTTGTTTGGAGAGGTTCTGGAACCTTTAGGATCCAGTATCCTGCTGGAGGAAGTTGTCAGACTCTAGGAGGTGGGATTTGAGAGTTTAGAGTTTTGACCCACTCCCAGTTTTTCTTTCTGTCTGTCTCTGTCTCTCTCTCCTTCCTGTTTGCAGATGGATATGTAATTTCTCTGTTTCCTCCTACAGCCCCCACATCTCTCCTGCTGTTATGAACTCTCCCTCTGAAAACGCCAAACCAAACCCTTTCTTCCATGAGCTGCTTTTGGTAATGGTGTTTTATCACAACAACAAAAAAGTAGTACTTCAACTTCTTAATTGGATTTACTTTAATGAGATTTTTAAAAATTACTTAATAAAAGGCAATCGATTAGCTTAGCATTTTCACATATATAAAAAGTTAGACATCATCAGATTAGCCTCCATCAGGATTGGGAAGTTATGTTATGTAAGCGCATACCCCTAAAGTGGGAACTGGATCTATAGAGACATTTAAAGGTTTATTAGCATATGTGTTAGTATCGTTTTAAACGTGGTGGTGCATGCCTTTAATCCTAGCACTTGGGAGGCAGAGGCAGGCGGATCTTTGTGAGTTCAAGGCCAGCTGGTCTACAGAGTGAGTTCCAGGAAAGCTGGGACTACAGGGAGACCCTGTCTCGAAAAGACCAAAAAAATAAATAAATAAAAAATAAAATGTTATTTTATTTTTTATTCATTTTTGTATATTTCATGCAGAACATCTCAATCAATCTTAATCACCTTTATAACCCCTTCTTCATTGGTTCCCCCCACAGTCCCTCCCACAGAATTCATTCACTCTGTCATTTATGTTAAGGCCTAATTGGTGTCTCCAGATTCTTCCTCAGTGCAAGTTCATCTGCTGAGGTCTAGTCAGCCTACCCAGAGTCCCTGACTTTAAGAAGACCAGGTCTTCCTCAATTCATGATAATTAGCTGCCAATATTCGTTCAGCTAAGTTTGAGGTTTGATGCCCCTTTTCCAAGTTTCATGTTAGGGTTTTGTCTGGTTGAGCATGCATGGGTCTTGTGCATGATGACAACATGGGTGTAGGTTCATATGAGCAGGGTCCCTAGAGCTTGTAGGATTCTGTTTTCATATGGTCATGTACCACTTCCCTGGCTGTTACAATCTTTCCACCCCATCTTCCACAATCAACTCTGAGCCCTGGGAGTGAAGCTTAATATGGGAGTCCTGTTAAAGGACCCACATTCTGCAGACTCCTAATCTCCATGGTTTGTAAAATGGACAGAAATCAAGAAGGTAAAGGTAAAGAAGGAACTTGAGAGAGAGGACTGGTAAGAGACAGATGTTACTAAGGAGAAATGGATAAAATCAGGGTATTGAAATGGGAGGGGAGAGGAAGGGCTCTAGAAGGAGATTTGAACAATGACCTACAACTGACCGGGAAGCCACCACTCCTGAAGGCTGCAAGCACCTAGGGGAGAGTGTCAATTGATGGTCCAACACCAGTTTTAAGACCAAATATCCACATCAATGACCAGCACAGCATGCAACATTAGTGCAGAGTGACACTTCTGTCTTGGGGCAATCAATGACAAACTAATTGGAATTAAAGCCCACTCAGTAAGAGAAAACTCATGGGTGGTACTGTAAACATAGCCAAATGCACATGGATGGTGAGGCCATAGATCTTAGAGAAAGCTCAAAGGCTCTTACATCTCTAGAATAATGAAACTTCTTACTAAGTACAAAATATTTATCCTTATCTTTACAGTCAAGTATCTCAGTCAGCACTCATCAAAGAATACTTTTGCACCAAACGAAGACTACAGAACTCCATAACTGGTCACATGCAGGCATTGTCTGTGAGTTGCTCAAACATAACTACAATGCAACCTAAACACCAAGGCTCACATGTAGAACGAGGGGTCAAGAGGTCACTGATGAATCCCTGAATTCTCATTAGGGATGCCCCCTCATGCAACAGAGGGCCAGGAACACAAAAGATCCTTAATGGCCAAAATTGTTTTTTTTTTTAATTTTCTGTATATGAGTGCATTGCCTGTGTGCATGTAAGTGCATCCATTTCATGCCATGCCTGCAGAGATCAGAAGAGGGCATTGGGTCCCCAGGGAACTAGAGTTACAGAAGGTTGTTAGCCACCATGTGGGCGTTGGGAACCACACTGGGTCCTCTGCAAGAGCAGTCAGTGCTCTTAATCACTGAGCCGTATCTCCAGCCCCCTTGTTGGTGTCTTCATGTTGCCTCAATAAAATTGCCAAATATGTGGTTGAATAAAACATCATAAATTATTCATTATCTTAAACATTTTGCAACTCACATGATCAAAATTGCCAGACTTAACTAAAGCTTTCTGTCCATGGGGCTGGCTTCTTCAAAGTTTGGAGTTAACAATTCCTGCCTTTCTTTTCCACTTGCAGCGGTTCCAGGTATTTGCTTAGGTGTGGACCCTTCCTCATGTCATTCCAAATCTCACTTCTTCCACTATGGCTATGATTACTCTCTTTGATCTTCCTGTCTCTCTCTTCTTAGGATGCTTGAGACTACAGCTGGGCCACTCAGATAAGCCAGAATACTTGTCAAATTCTTAGGTCCTTAATTTAATGCCATCACCGGCAGTGTGCCTTTTATCATGAAAACCCCTTTCTTGTGATTAGAACAGGGACCTCATTGAGAGACGACTAGTCAGCCTGCAGCAGGTGCTAAACTTGAAGATGAGCCATCTGAAATGGGATGAAGAGCTGGAGAAATGGCAGAGCAGGTAAAAGCTCTTACCCAGCAAGCCTGCTGATCTGAACTGGATCCCTGGAACCATCATGATGAAGGGAGAGAACCAACTTCCACAAACTCTCTGACCTCCCCATGCATGCTATAGCACACATGCACCTGCTACACATGTTAATAAATAATTCAATTTAATAAAACCGTTATAAAATAAATAAATAGGAAACTACTTTAAGGCTCCTGATTTTATATCTAGGATGCAAAACAAAATTTACTAAGACAAAAAAAGAAAAATTGGAACATATATGTCTAATAGCATTTTATAACAAATGAAGTCATTCTAGAAAATTAATATCAAAAGCAACAAAATATAGAGAATAGTACATTAAGATGAATTTTAAAGAATGAATTTTAAATCTATCTATACAAGGAAAGCTAGGAATAAAATCATTATAAATAACAAAGAGCAACTGCAAAGAATTAGAAATAAGCTCTTTAAGCTGATCCCAAACATGATTTTCCTTTTCTTGACAAGCACAGCTGTGTTGCCCGAAATGATTTGAAGTCTATTATTGAAACAAACACAAAGCCATGCAGCAGAAAGGCACAGAAACTCTGACAGGACTATGAATTGTAGCACAGTAATAATTCAATATAATTAAAAAGCATACCTAAAGAAAGAAAGTGGATCGCATAAATACACTTCTATTTCCATGAAAAGGACTCTTATGTGTTTCTGATACCACAATGTGTCTGTAGTAGACTATCACAATCAACCACAATGCCCAATTTTCTACAATGTGGGCAATGGCTCATATTTTCATTTAAGAAAATCCACTGTCTTAAGCCAAAGGTAAGAGATGAATGGAAAAATCAATAACTATTAAATGTGTGGCTGCAGAAGAGCTGTCACCCTGGCATTCTTCTCATTGCTTAGAATGCTCTCAGTTCATTTCCCATAGAATACAGTAAGACTAGAATGGCCTCATTTGGCAGTAATATGTGTTTGGTAACTTATGAAATGCTACCAATAACAGCAGCTATCACTTATGGTATCAATAATCATACCTCACAACAATGCAAGGCAGTGAAAGGCAATCAAACCACAGAGATATGTAAAATGTACACAATAAGGCAGAGTAAGACCATCAAATAGGGCAAAGGGAAACAGCCACACAGATTCTAAGCAGCCCTGGGAAGATCCATATGGCTGGTTAAAGTTCCTCTACTACACAACTCAACTTTGTAAAGAATTTGAGATAACTTGACAGTAATATTTAGGATCCAAGATAACCATAAATGAATGAATAAATGAGAAAGAATTTTCCTCAAATGTTTTAAGATTTCTTGACAATAACAGTGATACTAATAGCATGCCAATGATTAGTTCACTATTTGATAATCAATCCCATGCACTGGAAGAAAAGAGCTATCCCTCTCCTTTCAGAGGTTGCTCCACATCTGTCTGACATCTGACTAGTAGCTATTAATGTCCCGGCCACCTCCAAGCTCTGTGTTCTGCACTGTGATATGAGTAAGCAACTGCCAGTTGGCGGAAAAGCCTAAACAAGTGGGGAAATGTCAAGACTTCTGTTTCAATAGATCCTTGCTGGAGAGGTTTCTTGATCATAAATTAACAAAGGCACAAGTACAAAACAAAGCTACTTTTGAACTTGTGAAGGTTCATAATGTAGCATTTTGAAATATCATGAGTTTGCAAAAAGAGGTCACGCCAAGGGTCTTCTTCCCTGAACCATCAGGATGCCAGGAAGAATACTGCTGCTCTGTTTCTAGTTTCTTCCCTCTTTTTTTAGGATGACACACTGCAGGAACACAACGGCCTGAAACATAATTCTGTTAGTGACAACTCACACACTGCTATGCACATATATCATGTAGACTGATGAATCTGATTTCTCTGCTTTCCCAACATTATTTTTCTGAGGGAGCATTTTGTTTGTATTTGCTTACTTTTAATAACCAATTCCATGCATCTCGGGGGTTTTTTATGTTTTTTTTGTTGTTGTTTTTTGGTTTTTTTTGTTGTTGTTGTTTTGAGACAGTATCTCCCTTTTGTCCTAACTGACCTGGAGCTCTCTATGCATGCAAGACTGGCTTCAATCTCAAAAGATCTACCTGTCTCTGCTTCACAAGTGCTGGGATTAAACGTGTGCACCACAACAACCAGTAAGAATGCACTTCTGAATCACTCTAGAGTCAACTAACAAGTAATGAACAACCAGTTTGCTTAGCTCCATTTTTTCCCCTTAGAAGACGATACAGTATTTCTAACTTGTACTTTTCCTATTAAATAAACAACAATTCTGATCAAATGTACAGAACTAATCTGTAAAATACAACATCTTAAATAGACATGTCTCTAGATCTTTGTAGGGGTTTATGAGGTAAATGCTTCTGAGAACAAAAATCCAATTATGGCAACATAGAACAAGTCCACCTGTGAACTGTGGTTCTGAGGCAAACATATAGTCTGCATCTACCCAGCACATGACACAACAGACTGGTTTGCATCCAGATTATCTATCTTGTTGAATAAATAGCAAATAAAAATAACCTGATACCCCTGGAGAAAGTCCTACAATATTACAAAAATTAATGCACAATAATAATAATAATAATAATAGTTTTTCAGTCTGTAACTTAATCAGAAACTAGTCAATGTTAATCTAGTGTTTCAATTTGTTCAATTTTTAATTAAGGAAAAGAATAGTTTTTCATTCATTTATTCAATGAATCTTAGCTAATATAAGAAACTGTTCATCGATGCGGTCCCTACTGAGTGACTTCTGTATTTTATAAAAATTGATAACTATGTTAACCTAAGCTTTAAGAGTTTTGCAGTCCATCTGAGACTAAATTTAACAAATATATATATAAACAATTTACAATATGGAAGATAGCAGATTTAAGGAACAAATAAGAGAGAAAAATGATTCTAATTAAAAGCAGAAAAAAAAAATAAGTAGGAGCTGCCCTAAGAGTGTGTGACTAGAGCAAAAGGGACCAAGAAGTGGAGATAAGCTTCAGGGGACAGATGCCACAGACAGAATCTGTTTGGGGGAATGGGTTCTGATTTCCAGTAATGGGAGGAGAGGGTAAGACTATGTGCAGATCATTAAGTGTTTCATTGGTTAATCAATCTGCAAACAATGTCTTCTAATAACCCATGTTCTCCGGGCTTGTCAACTCAGTCTTTGAAATTACTTAATTGCTGATGAGCCCTAGATATATACTCACCACATGCCTGCTATCTGAAAGAGTTTAACATTTATTAAAGAGTAGAATAAATATATTAATGGCATCTGAGTTATGACAGATGTACAAAGAAGTAAATTTTAAATAATTCTGTAACCTGAGATATTTTGGAAGTTGCTAAGGAATTTTGTAAGTTCTACTAGGTTTGTAACCCTAACCTGATACATTACTTAATAAAAATGTTGTCTCGAATAATTCAACTTCCCAAAGCAAACAAAATCACTTGTGTCCTTTTCCTTCCAGTTTAACTACTACTTCATTATCTAGTTGATCAAAAATGAACACATATGACATTCTAAAACTATAAAAGACAAGTGGATCTTAATGTAGGCTTTTTTAAGAACTGAAGGGGAAAATTGCATTACACATCATTCAGAGAATTTACTAATAATACTTCATAGAAATCTGAGTTTTCTTCAAGACTCTAGGCTATTGGTAAGGGTCAAGGTCACTCCTACCCTCTTCACCTGACTGTGCTCTGTCACACTATCTGCTTGGGAGGTTCAGAAACCTGGTTTTAGGAAAATAAATGGTCTTCTCCGGTTCTTCACCATCTCAAAATCAGCGTAACACAAATGCCGACTGAACCAACTGAGACCCAAACATTCAAAAAGTATTCTCGGGGAGAACCTATTGTTATTACTGTGTTTTGTGGACAATGTAATAACCTGTATTAAGTTCTTATCCTTACGTAGGAACTTCATCAGAGAAACTTCTCCAAGATGGCAACTAGTACAGAAACCTCAATGTAGAAGAGTCAATGTAAAGAGAATACAAGACCATGGTATTCTTAGTTCTACATGGGTCATCTACAGCACACCTGTTCCCTAGGACTCAGGAAGCTAAAGAGGGGGCAGAAAAATTGTTAAGAAGGAGTAGGAGTCAGCAGTGAAACTCTATTTGTCAAACTTGACGGCACCACTGAACACATGAACTCACAACAGCAAGGACAGCATGCACAAGCCCTGCACAAGGTCAAGTCACCCCAAATCCCAGGATGGACAGGGAAGGGCACATGAAGTCCCACCCCAGCCAAGAAGCTTCTGATGGTTGCTTGGAGAGGAAAAGTCTGTTTTCTTTTATGGATAAGAGCTTGAGAGGCTATCCCTGTTCCAGTGGATGGTCCTGCACCCATGTACATACAGGCAGTGCTAAGTGGACTTAAGTGGATTTTCTTTTAAAGAACACATAAAGTTGGAAGGGAAAAGTGTATATGGTGGGAATATGGGGTGGTTGGGGGAGAACGGCAAAGGTACGTTTGATCCAAACACATTATCTGCAAGGGTGACATTCTAGACAGTAAAAAATTAAATATGGGGGAAAGTGAGTGAGGAAGAACCAAATACTGACTTGGGACTTCCACAGGCACAAATACCAGCACATACACACACACACACACACACACACACACAGATGTAGACACACAGACACACAAATGAACACACGCACACACATACACACACACATACACACACAGATGTAGACACACAGACACACAAATGAGCGCACACACAGATGTAGACACACAGACACACAAATGAGCACACACAGAGATGTAGACAAACAGACACACAAATGAGCACACACACACACACACACAGAATCTAGTTCCATAAATCCTTTTCTAGGTGGTATACAAACAGCTTTTCAAAGGAAATACATGATGTTTTCTAAGACTGTAAGTTTCAATACAGCACTAATACTAAATTTGAATTGCAAAATTACATAGATGTTGAAAGCACTTGTCTTGGGATTTGGAAATTTTCATAATAGATCACACATATTTTTCTTCACAGTACACCTTACTTCTTCAGGTTTCATAGTACTTATATACTATTCTTGGACTGAAATTTTAGAAATCTCATAAACAAAGTTATCAACTTACCATTGTTGTCTCTTGAATAGATCCAAAACTGTTAATAAAAATGTTGACTACTACATCAACAGGAATGCCTATGAATAAAAATTAATGATATATTTAGTTGTTGCAAAATCCTGCTCAAAATTATCATGATACAAGATATTTGTATGTTTAAATATATATTCAAATGCGAAGTCCTAGTTCTTAGTATAACATGTCCACATTTTATATTAATTTAGTTTTCTAAGTAGAAATCATAATACAAATAAAAACAAGTTGTGTTATAATTTATGGTATTCATTATTCAGAACTATTTCTCTTTTAAATTGCCTAAGTTCTGGAAAATATGTTTTAACTGGATTATTGCATGATTTAGTTGGCCTATTAAGTTCCATTTTTAAAGTAGTTTGACTTTTTTGCATTTGCTAATAATTTAAAGTCTTTAAATTAATTGGTAAAACAGTATCCAATAATTTAATCCATAATTGTTATATTTTCATTTTATTTCAAGAAAACACAAAGTTCATAGGCATTACAGCAGAGCCATTATAAAGAAATTCTGTCTGACCTGTTAAAAAGTAATTTGAAAGTTCATGGTGTAAGAACTAAGGTATAATGTTGCAAATTTCTTTCCCTATTTTTTTCTTTTTTCTTTTCTAACTCATTGTGCCTATCAAAGGGAAAATGTGAATTTAGCCTTTAGCCCCATAAGCACTTCATGATGAAAAACAGGTGGTGAATGAATGTGTGGTGGGCATGTGACAACCCAGACCATGGCTGCTGTTGAAAGTAACTGAATAGGTTCTGGTCATGAACAAAACCCGTTTTTACAACATAGCTGTATAACTTCAGTTGACTAGAAGCAGCTGCAGACTTTTTTTCCTGTAAAGGGGAGAAAAAAAATGAAGCTTTAAAATGTTAATCTGATGTACATTAATATCTGTCCTTGACCAGCAATAAGGGTTACAGTCTGCCAGGGCACTTTTTTTTTTCTTACGCCTTTTTTAGAATTTTTTTTTTAAAGATTTTTTAAAGGTTTATAATAAACCCAGAATACGATCATAAAACTTTTTAAGTATGACTTTTTCTTCAAAGGTATGACAAACAGCAATATTTGGTTGGAATAAAAGTAATCTCTGTAGTAGAACACATTTTATTTATAAAGTTTACATGTTTTTATAAACCATATGAACATATCTTTTCATCAAGAGAAAATATTTTTAATCAGTATGAGACAACAAAAGTAAAGAAATTTATATACATGTTAGAATTGTTCTTAGAAATGGTTGTTCTATAAATTATAATTTGTGTGTCAAAGAATGAAAGTCAGATCTATACCCAGAGCCCAAAATTTAATTAACTAATATTAAGAACATACAATACTCAGGAAATTTACTTCAGAGGTCAGTCTATCAACTGAATTCACAAGATACAGTTTTTTTGAACTGATAACTATATAAAAGTATTTGAATTATCTTTCTTATTAATGAATATTTTAGACACTAAAGTTTTCTGAACCTAAGCATGCTGTAGACTCTTGCATGTAAATTTGAAATTGTACTGTTTTAAACCACAAACATGATTTTATAGATGTAAAATTAACTATGAAGAATAAAGGAATTTGTAGGGGTGGGGAAACAACAAACCTTTGAAATTTGGCCTTATCCTGGGATCATAACTGACCAGCAGTCTGTTCAAGATATTGCTGGTGGAGTTGGGGGGCACTCGTGCAAGGTCTTCCGGTGACTGCTGACTAGAGGGGAAAAGAGAGGCTACTAAGAATTAAGAAACAGAAATCGATGATTTTCTTCCAGAGAAATAACTTGTCTTTTTTAGACAACTACATGGCTCTATAAATACTTTACCAAATAGAAATAAATGAAAAGTTACTATCAGAGCCAAAGAGGAATTTATGTAAAAATAAAACACAAATTTCTTCAAAGTTTATTTTACTAACTGAATAAAACATTGCTCTAAAAATCAATAAAAATAAGCAGAATTCTATATTAAGCAATTAGAAATTAAGCAATCTGTATTAAATTAAGCAATCTACACTCAAAATCTCTGCAAGCCAGCAAAGGACATCCTTTGAGCAGCACATTCCACTGAGTGTCTATAGAAGCCAAGAATGTGAAAATATTATAAACTCATGTGGTCGGAGACTGTCAAGAATTCATGAGAAAATTGTGTTAACCTTTATGAAATGGTATTTCCCCAAACCAATGAATAGTCTCCCTGCTAAATTACTTAACTGTTATCCAAGAGGGTAACTGATTAAAGTAGTCTCTCTATTCCCAGATCACTGAAACAAACTACAAAGCTCTAAGACAAAACTACCTATAGATTTTCTGTATGTGTTTGGGATCAACTCTTTATTGGGAAGAAGGAAATGTATCATGTTTGCTATTTTATTTTTATTTTATTTTATTTATTTCTGTATGTGTATGAATGTACTGTCTGCATGCAGGTTTGTGCACCCGTGTCGTGCAATGCTGCGGATGTCAGAAGAGGGCATCGGATTCCCCTGGAACTGGAGTTCTCCTGGAATTGGAGTTTCAGATGGTTCTCCGCCGCCATGTGGGTGCTGGGGATCGAACCCGGGTCCTCTGTAAGAGCGGTCGGCGCTCTTAACCGCTAGGCTGTCTCTCCAGCCCCTTTGTTTGCTATTTTAATAATCTCAAAAATACTTCATGACTAACTTGTAGTTTAACAGCATGCTTTTTGTTTGTTTGTTTGTTTTGTTTATTTAAAGGCACTTCCTTGGGAGCCAAGTGAAAAAAATCTGTTGTTTCTGCTAGTTTTGTTTTAACACCATAAAGATTTATCACACAATCATTTTAACAAAACAAAAAACTACATAATGACCACAGGAATATTTTTTAATTCATTCATTCATTTATTATTTTTTGTGTGTATGTGTGTACTGTTTGCATGTAGGTAGGTGCACCTGTGTCATGCAATGGCATGGAGGTCAAAAGAGGTAGTCGTATTCCCCTGAAACCAGAGTTAAAAACCATTCTTAGCTGCCATGTGGGTGCTGGGAATCGAACCCCGGTCCTCTGCAAGAGCAATTGACACTCTTAACCCCTGAGCCATCTCTCCAGCCCCGACCACAGGAATATTAAAAGGAGACAACACCTGGCACTTTCCTATTATGCACTGATATGGTAATAAGTCATAATAAGTCGTATTAATTCATGTGAAGCAAACTCTGATGTAGCTGTCTTGACTGTGTGTCAAAATCAACTCTCCTACTAGCCCACTCTGCACTGATAGGAGACACTGCAGTTGAAATGTGATAGAAACACAAAGTTATGGAAAACCTAAGTAGACTATGAATTGCTACAGACAAGTCTTTCACACAGAAATCATTCAGAAGCAAAACACTAAGAGAAAAAGTAAAGAAAAGAAAGGAAAAAAAATCAATTAGCTAAATTTCCCAAAGGTGCACGAGGGTGCATAGATTTTTAAATTGCTTCTCTTGGTCTTATTAGCTGGAATATCACATCTTCAGGGATCTGAACAGTGTTAATGAGATTTTCTATTTCACCTCAGGTAAAGTTGTAACCTTCTTAGCGCCAATTGTCATTCCTTAACAAAAGATCAGACGCTCTAAGGAGAATGAGAGTATGGGTAGAAATCGGGTTTTAATATGCAAATTAGTATTCAATCTTAGCTAAAAATTTTCTCATTTAAGGAAGGAAAATGGAATTAAATCTGAAATATATTTGTATTAAGTCATTTAAGGACTGGTATTACTGTGCATCTTGTTATAAAATTCTTAACAAGTGCATCCTTTCTGCAATGAAACGAGAGCATAAAGACAACACTAATTTTGTTAGAACTTTCTGGACATTGTTTTTCCTTCCACTTATGAACTGTGTCAACCAAGCTCAAATCCCAGTCCTCTCACTAGCAAATATTGTTCTTCCTCTATCCACTGGTAGAGAATCAGTCTCATCCCTTGAACATTATGTAACTCCAATGTCTAATTATCCTAATCTAAATCTAACTTGTTCTTAAAATTGCCTTAACCTCCACCTCTTCTTCCAAAAAAGAGCCGGGCGTAGTGGTGCAGGCCTTTAATCCTAGCACTTGGGAGGCAGAGGCAGGTGGATCTTTGTGAGTTCAAGGCCATCCTGGTCTACAGAGTGAGTTCCAGGACAGCCAGAGCTACAGGGAGACCCTGTCTCAAAAATACCAAAAACAAAACAAAAAAAAAATTGCCTTAACCTACACCTCTTCTCTAAAATTTTGCCTCAACCATGCCACCATATTCTAACTAACACCCAGCAATAAATACATCATCTGACTATAATGTTGTAGCTTTATTGATTATCTATGTGTAGAGTACCAACTAGATACACACAGACACTGTGAATGTGAAAGGACTGTGCCTTCTAACACCCCAGAGCTCCCTGACTACTTGGCATTAGTGCACATTGGTTCCACCATTTCCATGTGTTCTCACAGACTCAGATCAGTGTTCCTGTATGTGGTATGGATTGAAGAAATGACCTTCTGGTCCACTTCAGTCTCTCATATGATAAACATATCCATTTGATTAAACAGAAATGCTAGTAACTCCTATTATACTGTCTTGCAGTAGAGAGAAAAAAGAAAAAAAAAAAAAAAGACTAGAGCAGTGAAGAGTGAGCAAGACAGAGGCATATCTGAAAGAGTTTATCAGTAGCACCAGAAGATAATAATGGCAGAAATAATAAGAATGGTAAAAATGACACACAAATACATTTTAAAACCTGGTCCCAAGTCCTATTTGAATTCTCATCCTACACAGCCTGAAAGAGTGGAAGTACATTGCCATTGTCAAAAACCAAAATTACAACATTGGAGTTTTAACATCAATTGGTCAGATTTTCATTTTTTGGTTGTTAGCCTTAGCCTTTAATGGCTGCACTATCCCTCCAGCCCCATTGGCCAGATTTTCTTCACAGTTAGGGAAAACTTCACTCCATAAACAGAATAAAGAGGTTCCTTATAATTAAAAATGAGATCTCATTTCTCAATTGTTAGCAACCGAAACTCAACATCACATAAAAATGAAACACATGGGGGAAAACAACAGAGAATATATCAAATTTTTAATGCCTACTTTTATTTTTATTTGTGCCACTATCAGTTGACCTATTAATAAGCAGTTCACGTTTCTGTTAGAAACTCAGAGATTTTTTTTTTTAAGACAGGGTCTCCCTGTAACCCCAGCTGGCCTGGAACTCACTCAGTAGACCAGGCTGACCTTGAACTCACAGAGATCTGCTTGCCTCTGCCTCCTCAGTGCTGGGATTAAAGGTGTGGGCCACCATGCCTGGCTTAAAGATGGTTCTTAGCTTCCATGTAGGTGCTGGGAATCAAACCCAAGTCCTCTGTAAGAGCAGTTGGAGTTCTTAACCGCTGAGCCATCACTCCAGCCCCAGAGACATTTTTAAATGTAAAGAAATCCTATGTAGTTTATATTCCAATACATGAATTCAGAGATTTTTTTTCACCACATAAGAAATAGTAACCATATATTTTTAGCTTGTCACTATGAAAGCCACGTTAAAATAATCTCTACTGATGAAAATGTTTAAGGGAATCAAATGAGTACTGCCACTTTCTTCTAAACACAAAGGTAATTTGAACGGAGCATATTTGTCCTTTTGCATACTGCTGTGTGTGTATGTGTGTGTGTGTGTGTGTGTGTGTGTGTTAGTACAACTCTATCCTTTGCAATGTCTATAGTAATATTTATGTAAAAGAAGCAGGAAAAATTTAAGCCAATTGAACTGGACCATGGTATTAATGATGCTTCAATATCACAAGTGTTCACATTTCGAATCTCTGTGCAGTTTTATTCAGTTCTAGCCATGTGACTACTTTATTTTATATTAACAAATCTAAAACAATTCCAATATATTATGAAGCAGGATTTATTAGAAATCTGATATTAATTTAAGACACAAACCCACTCAGGGAAAGTGATAAAACGAATCAAGAAAACATCTTCCCTCAAAAGCCATTTTAGAACCATTCCTCTTTTGTTCACTTGCTGAAACTTGAAGCAATCCATTACTACTATGTAAAGTTATGAAAGGAATGTGTTGGGCAGTATGGCAGTGTGATGTAATGTTTTCCAGCCCTAAAAGAAAAATCCAGAAAATTTTTCCTAAATGGAGAGGCTCAGTTTTCCATTTACTATAGAATATTCTTATTCTTAACTGCCCCTTAACTGACTGGTTTCAAATAGATTATAGCCTTTTTCTCCCTCAAACCAACATTCTGAGTCCAAAGGAGTTCCTTATTTTTCCGAGGCATTAAAAATGCAGCAACATTGATCAAGAGGTTTCTCCGGCCTGAAGGCATGGTGGCATATGTCAGCGTGAGTAACTTAGTATGGGAGGTGCACAAAGCCAGGCATGTACAGGAAGGGCAGAGGCAGCAAAGCTTGGCCTGTGGTATATGCTTCTCTTCTTTATGGTGATTCCATTCCTCTTTGTTCAGAATCTGAGTAAAGAAAGCTAGATGCTTCCCCGACAACTACACACACAAGTATGATTCTGGGGGTCTTGGACCTATACACCCTAGGTTAAGAAATCCTCCTTCACAGAAGTAAATGTAATCCTCCCCCTCCTACAGCAAAGAATTCTGACTCTAGGTACCCGATTACACCTTTTCCAACAGAGGAGTGAGGTGGTATTCAGTGACAGCTGCCTCTCTTTATAAATGCTGCTCTAAAGGATGGAGAAAAAAAAAACTCATATCAAATAAAACTGCAAATAGTGGCAATAGTGACATCAGTCAGGACTCCAAGAAGCAGTGTTCTGCTAGAGTGATGAGAGAGACTTCTGTAAAGGGGGCAGAGGTCCTTCAGTGACTGAAGATGAGGAAGGGTTGCTTCACAAAAAAATACTAAACTCACAATGCTAAGAAATGTCCAAGGAGGGGCATGGAGCCACTGAACGGAGCTCCAGAGGCCAGGCTGGGATGGTCCAAGAAACAGTACAAGGCATTATGTCACTTACTGTCTCACCAAGGGAGTTCTCCCTCACACTTGCTCCCAAGATGGTGACATTTGCCTCCTGGTGCCACAGAAATGCAGGCTATCACCACAGATCAAATACATAAGGATGCCCAGTCCTTAGACTTCAACCTCCAAACTATGACTTAAACAATTCTTTTTTTTTCTCAGAAATAAACTAACCTCAAGTATGCTGTGATAGAAACAGAAAATAAACTAATACACTGTACTTCCTTAAATAAAAACAACAAAAGCCACCAAAATGTTAAACTTATCTTATTCTTTATTCCAAAATAATTGTTAAGTATTTACTGTGTCAAGTGCATTATTATGTACTGCCTATGCATTTAAAAGAATCAAACATACATGTTAGTTACTCTGCAAAAATTGTATTTAAAACAATGGGCTTTTTTAAAGTTTTTTTTTATTTTTTATGTTTATGAATGTACTGTCTGCATGTAGGTCTGTGCACCCGTGTCGTGCAATGCCGCAGAGGTCAGAAGAGGGTGTAGGATTCCCCTGGAACTGGAGTTAAAGACAGTTCTCAGCCGCCATGTGGGTGCTGGGGATCAAACCCCAGTCCTTTGCAAGAGCAGTCGGTGCTCTTAACTGCTAGGCCATCTCTCCAGCCCCAAAAGAATGGGTTTTTATGAACTTTTCCACTGATTCTTGGTACTGACTGTGTGCTGGATCCCACCGAGAAGCTCCTCATAGGAGTAGTGCCTGCCAGGTCTCAACCTCTGCTAAGTGGGTGACAAGGTTAACTCCTGCAACCCTGAATTGCCAGGGAGCATCTGTAGCATTACTAGGGCTGGATTTAGATTCTCATCCCACCTCACTCTCAGGAGATGGTGACATCTTCAAACCAAATCAACAATCAGTCTTATTACCTGAAAATTGTCAAGACCACACTGATAGTTTAACTGGCACTGGCTACAAAACTGCAAAATGTCTTGAAGTAGGAGGAATCATGATTATTTATGACCTCCAAACCCTCTCATCCAAAGTATTTACAAATGTGCATTCAAATTCAAAGCTTGGGCTAGTAAGATGCTCAGAAGTTAAGAGTGCATACTGTTCTTCTACAGTACCAGAGTTTAGTTCTTAGCACCTCACTGGGTTGCTCACAACTGCCTGTAACTCCAGTTCCAGGTGCATCGGACCTCTCTTCCCTCAATGGGCCCATTGCTCTGTGCACACACCTACAGACTGACAAAATATATACACATTATTAAAATAAAAATAACTCTTTTTAATGTCAAGGCTTATACAAAGATTGAACATGTACCAGGCTACTCTCTGCACAGTGTGCCAAGATGGAAGGGGGCATCACATACAGGTAGTATCAGTTAGTATGCATCTCAGAAGCACTGTAATTGTGACAGTCATCAGCACCTATCCCATCAAGTAATTCAAAACTTAGGAGTACGAAATTATCCTAGCCCCAGCGGCTGATATACTTAGGAAATTCCTTCAAAATATAACGAGCATGAAGTTGCCATTTTGTCTTTGTCTTCCACGTGCTTCTGCAACATCAAAGCACCAAGTGCAAAGAATGGGCCTCTCAGAGTATCCCACTCCACCCTTAGCAACTCCACACTCCGGAAAGCACAGGTGTAAAATGAGAGACTCGCACTAAAGAGCTTTCCAAGAAAAAGAAACACAAAGAGAGAGTCTACTAAGTGGAAGGACTGAAAGTATAAGAACTAGGGATGAGCCAGCTTGATGTTCCAGAAGCAGGCCACTGGCCATGTAAATTTGGTGATAGGAGTTCAAGCCCCAGAATCTACATAAAGGTAGAATGAGAATCAACTAATCAATTACATGAAGGTGTCCTCTGACCATCACACATGTTCCTCGACATGAATACCCAGACAGATCATACACACACACACACACACACACACGCACACACACACACACACACACATATATATATATATATATATATATATATACACACATATAAATATATATATATGCATAGTACAAATCAATAAAATTTAAAATAAAAATGACTAGTGACTTTCCACTACATAGGACATATTTTCTTAAAGAAAAAGATAATAATTCCCATGCTGTCTACTTCCTAAAGGTACTGACCAGAAAAAGCTTACCACAGCTTCCAGCAAATATTCAAGATGAAATATTTTCTAAAATTTGTGGAAGAAATGTTTCAAGAGAAAGGAAGGTTAAGTTGACATTACATGCCATCCAGAGGAGATCAATCTTTTCTTTACAACAAATGCAAAGTGTCCCTTTTAATATGGGAGATAATTTAGCCACTAGCAGGAAGATATACTCTGTGTTTCCCTGTAAACAAGGAACATCAGGCTAAATGCCAGTAGTTCTTGGTACCCATTTAGCCAAAAGGATTATTCTTACTATCAAGTAAAAAGTGAAGGAATGTGTCAAGGACCTGAAAAATCTCAAGGAACCTCTTTGCCAATGCAAACCCTGTTGTAACTCTTTCCTACAAAGCTCCAAATGTGTAGAGTGAGGATCTTTTCTCTAAAAGCCAGACTGCAGACAGGCATGAACAATGTCTACACCTGTCATCAAGACAGACTTAAAGAGCAAGACCTTCTTGATTTGAAAACTGTTTCTATCTAAAATTCATCATGTTTCTATGAACAATCTGAAGAGCACCAGAAGAAACCACCAGCTGAGCAGAAGAGAACTGGATCATGTTGGGTATCTTCCTGTAATGTTCACTGTAATTTAGTTATTGGTGTTAGTGGTGGTGGTGGTGGTGGTAGTGGTAGTTTTGCTTTGAGGCAGGGTCTCTCAGTGTTGATGATAGCAATTTCCTCCAAGGTAAAAGCTCCTGTCGCTGGGCATGGTGCACACCTTTAATCCTAGCACTTGGGAGGCAGAGGCAGGCGGATCTTTGTGAGTTCAAGGCCAGCCTGGTCTACAGAGTGAGTTCCAGGACAGCTGGGGCTATAGGGAGACCCTGTCTCAAAAATACCAAAAAAAAAAAAAAAGCTTCTGTCTTGGAGGAAAACTCCTTATGGAATGTATTGGTGAAGAGGTCAAACATTCCATCCTGTATGGAAGCTCAGTACGCTCAGGAAGTAAACACCTCAAAGGCTTCAGGAACTCCCTGACAGATACAATAGACTCTTCTTTATCCACAGATATATAAGTAGTTAAGATGTTGAGAACCCCTTTCAAACCAGCTGAGCTGCCTGGAAAAGGCTCAGACTAACTGAGCCTTCTGGAAGAAACACAGTCCAACCTGTTGAGCTGCCTACAGGCTGTGCAGTGAGCTCCAGCTTTCCTGCCTTTTTTTTTTTTTTATTTTTTGGTCTGTTTGAGTCAGGGTCTCCTTGTAGCCCACAGCTGTCCTGGAACTCACTCTGTAGACCAGGCTGGCCTTGAACTCACAAAGATCCGCTTGCCTCTGCCTTCCGAGTGCTAGGATTAAAGGTGTGCGCCACCTAAGCCGATACCCACGCTGGGTGGACTTCCAGTGATGCAACTGTCTCTGACTCATTTCTGCTCCTGTAAGTAACCTCTCTCACCCATGTTCCTGTAGCTCCAGTCAAACACACTGATTCACCAATCTGGGTTTTGACACTGTCCTTATTTTGTCATCATTTCCATATCCTGGGTGAATAGAGCTTTGCTCATGTCTCCCCAGGAACAATGTCACACAACACACACTAAACCTGGAGCTCACCAACTGACTTGCGATCCTCCTGGTACTGCCTGCCTGGTGCCAGGTCTGCAGGTCATGTATTCCCATGTTTTGCTATTTTCATATGACTGTTGGGGATCTGATTCAGGTACCCCTGCCAGCAGACTTCTATACTTTATATAAATAATCCTACTCAGATTAAAGGCCTAAAAAGCAAAAGAATAATGGTTATTCTAAGATTAGCAGTTTTTCAATTAAACATTAATATTCAATAATGATACATTACTATTTCACATAAGGCAAAAATGGTTCTAGGCAATATATTTTCATATAAAATATAAAACTATTCATAACAAGCAATAATCGAAAATAAAAATTTTCTTTTACCATACAGGTATTTTACAGTTCTTTCCAATAAAAAGAATATTATATTTTTGCAAAAGGATCAAGAACTAATTTTGGTTTTTATTCATTGGATTATTGAGATGAGGACCTCATTATGTTGCCCAAGGTGGTCTCAAATTTACAATCCTCCCATCACTTAGTCAGCCAGGATCCTCAGTTACCCAGTTACTAAGATGATAGGTGTGGACCACCTCACTAAGCTACAATGCCAAAGAAGGCCTAGATTCCTCTATTCCAGGTTGGAAACACAAATTCAATAACATGTGGATGGGTCTCCTTTGTGAAAAACCTTAACACTAACTAGGGGCCTCCTACGTCTCAGTCATTTGTGAAATCATCCAGTGTAACCAGTAGGAAGACAGCCTTGCTAAATCCTCAGCTCAACACAGCCAATAATGCCCAGGTTCCATACTCTCAGCAAGGAAGAACTGAACCAAGCATTTAATATCACATCTTTTTCTGGGGTATTCACGGGACTGGATTTTAACTCATCTCCCTAAATGCTCTAACAATTCCAAGATTTCTTAATCTCTGAAAGTTACAGAGGACAAAGTGGTCATTTGAACAAGAATACAGGGCACACCACAAGACATCTCTCAACTCAACAAAGAACAAACAAGTACAAAACTCCAGCTGGATTTCCCTACAGGGAAGGAGAGACCAATGATCCAGCATTCTAACTTCTGTAAGGAGGTATCTGAGGGACTGGATTCTGGCCTACCTGTGTCAGAAGACAAGCAGGACGTGATATACCATACCCTTCCTCTGGGGAGTCACTGAGAAAAACACAGTGAATGGTATGGACTATTACAAAGGTTTAAAAATCCCACAGAGGGGCTGAGAGATGGCTCAGTGGTTAAGAATAGTTGCACCCACTTGACAGCCAACAACTGTCTATAACTCCAGTTCCAGGGAATCTAATGCCTTCTTCTGGTTTCCTTGGGCATTCCATGCATGTGATGAATTTATATACATGCAGGCAAAATGCTTATAATTATAAAATAAAAATAAGAAAATAAAATTTAAGAAATCCCTCTTGCATGAAGTCAGTCTACCAAGCAGGGAAAGATGGAAGCATTTTCTTCTACATAGATAACAATAGAAGCTCATGAGAACCAGTTAAAAGAACAAGATAAAACTCTTTGAACATACCCTAGCAAAAATGTACATACATCAATTATCTAATAAGGACAACAAAAGAAGATTAAAGTAAGTAGTAATTAGGAAATAATGCTTACAGAGGAAAATGAAGGACCTGGAGAGAAGGCTCAGTGGTAGAGCACCAGCTGCTCCTGCAGAGGACTGGGGTTCAGTGCTTAGCAGTGATGGCTAACAATTGTAACTCTAGTACCAGGGGATCAGATGCCAGCTTCCAACTTCTGTGGATATTATACATACAGGTACAGTTACATACAAGTAGGCAAAATATTCACACACATAAAATAAAAATAAAGCAAAGAAAAATGGAGTAGAAAAATAATAAAACAGTGCTTTGAAAATATAGTTGATATTGACCTATCTTAAGAATAACAAAGCAAAAAGACTGAAAAACAAAATCGGAAATGAAAGTAGTATTAGAACTGATGTCAAGAAAGAGAAAAGGAGTAGGGTGTGGTGGCACACACCTTTAATCCCAGCACTCTGGAGGCAGAGGCAGGCAGATCTCTGTGAGTTCCAGGCCAGCCTGGTCTACATAGCAAGTTCCAAGCCACAAGGTCCAAGCCAGCTGGGACTAAAGGGAGACCCTGACTCAAAAAGACGAAAAAAAAAAAAAAAGAAGAAAAGAAAGGGAAAAGGTTGATAGAGACTACAATGAACTGTATGCCAACAAACTGGTTAATTCAAAATGGGGGTGAAATCCTAGGCATAAACAACATCCTAAGCCTGCACCATGAAGATATAAAATGTCTGAGCTGATCTTAACTAATAAGAAGGAGGAAATGGATAATCCAAACCTTCAGGGAAAAAAAGGCCTAGGAAGAGATGGCTTCACTGGCAAATTCTACCAAACAGAGACAATTAAAGCCAATTCTTCTCCAAATCTTCCCAAACACTAAAAAGGGAGGGGGGAACACTTCCAAAAAGTTTATCTTTGAGGACAGCATGACCCTGATATTAAGCCAAACAATACAATGGAAGAAAACTACAGACCAATATCCCTCATAAGCAAAAATCCTCAACAAAGACTGAGAAACCAAATTCAACACTATCTTTACGAGTCTCATACATGATGAACAAGGGAGTTTATCCCTGGGATGTGAGAAAAGCTCAACATGTGAATACAAATATTATATATCACACACACACCAATAGGTTCATAAAGACCCATAGTATAATTTAGCATTTCTTCTGGATTAAAGAGAAGGGAAACTAGGGATTCAAATGAATTCTCTGCATATTAAGGTACAGAACAAGGCAAAGATGCACCCTCTCTCCACTTCTATTCTAGTACTAGAACTGCTAGCCAGAGTAATTAGAATGGAAAAATGAATAGAATTGAAAAAGAAGTATGTCTGTTCGTAATTCATATGGTTCAATCTATCCTTAAAATCTGCATACTCATACACATTATACACACATCTTATTAGAACTAATAAAGTAACACTGCCCGAAATATAAACATATGAAATCATTTTAATATGCATCAATAATAAAACCATGAAATAGAAATTTGGAAAAGTATCCTGCTTACAATAGCATCAGAATGATAAAATATTTAGGAATGACTTTACCATAAATAAGATAATGAGATATAATGAAAGACATCTATGTTTGTGGGTTAGAAGACAATACTGTTAAAATATCTATACTACCTGAATGACCTACAGACACAGTGCAATACCCCATCAAAATCTTCATGAGTGAGGCTGAAGGTATAACTCAGTTGGGAGAGTATTGGCCTAGCATACAGGAGTCCCTGGGTTCAATGTGCCACAGTGCATAAATGGGGCATGTGGCATAGTCCCTGTAACAACATTAGTTTAATACCCAGGAAGTAGAGGCAGGAGGATCTAAAATTTAGGTTCAACCTTAGCTACATAGCAAGTGTAGTGAGCCCAGACTGGGATACATGAGACCTGGTCTCAAAAACAAACAAAAGACAAAATCCTGATGAAAATTATTACAGAAAGAAAAAACAAACAATTCTAGAATTCATAAGGAACCAATAAAGACTCTTGGGGGGTTGGGGCACAAATACAAGAGAAAAACAGTTTAAAGTGCTAAACACTTATCTAGGCTCACAGTTTCATAGGTTCTAGTAGAACATGGCAGGGACGGTGGGCAGATCATTCTAGGAAGCAGAGAAAGAGAGAATACCAGCACAATCACCCTCTGCTTTGTTCCTTCTTCCCCTTTATTTCCTCTAGGCCCCTAGCCTGCGGGATGCCCATGTCCACATCCAGTGTACAGCATCCTTGATTAGTGAGTACTTTCTAGAAACACCAGATATGCCTAGAGATACAAAGTACCTCTCAGTCCAATCAAGTGAGCAATTAAGATATTATCATCAAACTGGGTGTGGTGGTGCACGCCCTTAATCCTAGCACTTGGGAGGCAGAGGCAGGCAGATCTTTGTGAGTTCAAGGCCAGCCTGGTCTACAGAGTGAGTTCCAGTACAGCTGGGCTACAGGGAGACCCTTTCTTGAGATTAAAAAAAAAAAAAAAAGATTATCATCATAGGCCAAAACCACCTAAACAAAATTTTTAAATATTATTTTAAAAACATGAAATTTTCTTATTTCAAACTGTATAACATAGTCCATATGATCTGGATAGTTTTGACTATCATTAGCTATAGTTTAAAATCCTGCCTTGGGATAGATAAATCACTGCTTTTTGTTTGTAAAGACCAGGCTATCCTGAGAGACCATTTCACATTTTATATTCATTTTTACAAGATGCATCTCTTTCTTTGAAGTACTATCATTTTGTATATACCAATCTGATCATTTTCTATTCAGTATTTCACCTCTGTGGCTTTTGAAAAGCTTTTTGTAGGTCTGTATGTTTCACAAACAAATCCTCAACAATTAAAACACCAGGGATCAATGAAACTGAAGAGAACCAGAAATAAATATAGGATATATGGTCAACTAACCTTCAGTAAGTCAGCTAGCAACATACAACAGGCAGAAAACATTGCCTTTAAAAATGGTGCTAAGTAAATTGAAAATCTACAAGGGGGAAAAAAAAGAAAGTGGATATTTATCTTTTGGCACACACCAAAATCAACTCAAAATTCATTAGAAGCTCACATAAGACCTTGAACCCTACAACTCTTCTTTAAAAAAAAAACTGGGGATGGTGGTGTATACCTTTAATTCCAGCATTCCACATGCAGAGGCAGAACTCTTGAGATCAAGGCCAACATGGTCTGCAAGGCAGAGTTCCAGAGCAGCCAGGGCTAAAGGGAAACCCTGTTTCAAACTCTTAAAGGAAAAGGTTCTGGTGACCCTGCTCTTGGCAACAGAAAGCTGTCCAATCACACCATATCTCACCCCTCCTTCCTGCTCACCATCCCTGCCAGCCTCTTTAACTCCTAGAGAAGATGCCCCTCAGTCTGACCATCGGAGGTTTATAGACCCTAGCAGAGCAGAGCCTTCTCTGCACCAATAGGCTTTTCAAATAAGTCTTACTTTCTTTAGATTAGTTGACATGGCAGTAAAATGTGTATGTAACCAGTCACAATACTGTAAAGGTACTACTGCTCCCCAGCAACAGAGAGGAAATCCCACAGACAGGAGGCCAAAGAGAGGAGGCCAGAGACCAGAGTATCTACTGTTCCCATTCCATTCATGAGAAGGTCAACAAGAGACAAAAACCAATGTGAAGTAATAAAAATCAGAACCCATTAACCTGAGGAAGGAGACACTAGCTGAGACAGGACGTGGAGTATCAGAGTATAAAATGGTCCCCAGTGTGAATGGGAATTATCATACCTATGGAAAATGTCACTGAACTGCACTGTATTACTTTTACACTGCTGAATAATAGAGCTAGCCTTTAAAAAAGTGACAAGAGTCATCAGGACAATGAATTTTGGCACCAGTATAAATCCATTACCATAGTTTTGCAAGCATGAGTCACTAATTACAGACTTTATAAGCTCAGGTTTATCACAGATACAAGAACCGTGTCTTGTATAGTTGAAATTATAGTTAAAAACTGAATAGTAATATATTCAGTTCTTAGGCCAGGTAACAGGAGTTTATTATCAGAATTTGAAATGCACGTGATTATATTTTGCTATATGGTGTTCTACTTTCTAAACAATATACCAAAGTTAAGATTTCTTTATCATCTAGTAGAAAAAGGAAAGGTCAATAACCAGGCATGGCGACACAGGCCTGAGATCCCAGCGCCTGAGGGGAAGAGTTAAGATGATGGTGAGTTCAAGGCCAACCCACAGACTTAGCAAGACCTGTCTTGACAACAACAAGAAAGAAAAAAGAAAAACATAGCAGTTGCCTTCTCTTGGGGCTGAAGCAGGCCTGGTTGGCTTTAAGACCTTGCTGGATGGCGACATGCTGGGAGGATCTGGGTGCTTCTTCACCTTGGTGAGCCTCTCTGTAAACAGGGAAAATTATCACCGAAACCACTTCAGCTAAGGCCTGCCTTCAGAGTGAAACGTGGCATAATAAGCAAAGAACCACTCTGTGGAATAAGTGCCTAATGCTGTGAGATGAATAATTCCCAGGAAGCCATTCTATGTCATACAAAAAGGAAAATTTTAAATTTCAAAATAGGAACTATAACCCAATCAGACTGGCTGAGATCACCAGAACAAATGATATAAATCTTTGAAAAGAATGTGGGAACGGAGAACACTCATTCATTGCTGGTAGGATTGCAACTCATGCAACCACTATGGACAGCAGTATGGAGAAAACTTAAAAATTAAAATTGAGAGGTGCCATAGTGGGGTCCTGTTCCAGGGCTCAGGAGCAACCCGCCACTGCTCCAGGCACGTAAAAACTTAGGACATTGACCCACTGGGTGCTGGACAATTGATTTGCTGATTTGTGGCAGAGGGGCTCGTGGCTGGCAGATCTAGATTGGACCCCTAAGCCCCGGCAGAGTGTGGCTGCCCTGCTGGGTGGCCCCACCCCCTAGTAGTCAGAAGTGGGAAGGGGTCCTGGGTTTGGGGTCTGGCTCAGGTGCCATAGTGGGGTCCTGTGTCAGGGCTCAGGAGCAGCCTGCCATTGCTCCAGGCAGGTAACAGGGCATGGGCTAAGTCAGGAATATCCCCCACCCACCCCCCTGCCAACAACTGGAATTGAGGAGAGAATATGTAGTGGATTAAGAGAACCTTCAGAACAGGAAAGGAAGACACTTCCAATATCCAATATATAAACAAAAGTGAAAACCTGAAACCTAGACAAGTCAACACTCCATAAACAAGGAGGAGGGAAGAAAGAAAGAAAAAAAAAGCATCGGAAGGAGGCAAGGAAAATAAAACAAGCATTCAGCCTTCAACACACTGAAAAGGCATTTGAGATTTGAATCACAAAAGGGAAACCCACATGCCAGGAACAGGAGGAAGGGACAAGATGAGAAAGGTGCAGGATAATTCTGCACCAACATCTACCAACCCCAACCCGGTAGGAGATAGCTACAGTGGGATCCCCCTGGAGGTGACCCCAGAAACAGACCTTAGAAGAATAAGGCAGACCTATGCAGAAGAAATTAAAGAACATAAAGAAGAATTAGAGAAGTAAAGAGAGAGAATGAAAAATGCAAAAAGGAACCCTAGAGGATACAAAGACAAAACTTCAAAAAGAACTAAAGGAAGGGAATGAAAAAACTCCAGAAAAACCGAGAGAGAGAAAAAAACAAACACCTTAAGAAGTAGAAACACTGAAAAAGAAAGCCAACCAACAAAGTAAGGAGTCCAAAGAAGAGAATGAGACAAACTCAAAAAGGAAATTGATATACTAAAGAAATCACAGTATGAAATGAAAAAGGAAATAGAACACTCATCCAATCAGGAAGAAAGAAAAGGAAAGAGTCTCAGAAATAGAATGGAGGAAGCAAGGAAAACAAAGAATATCAGATCTGGAAGATAACACAGAGCAACTAAAAAACTCAAATAAAGATTATGAAAATTTTAAAAATACACAAAGGGAACAACCAGGAAATATGGGACACTTGGAAAGATCAAACTCCACATCAATAGGAATAGAGAAGGAGAATCTCAAGAGAATAGTTATTGATCAGATCTTCAACAGAATAATAGATGAAACTTTCCCCAAACTAAAAAAGACAAACCCATTCAAATACAAGAAGCACATAGGACTCCAATAGACAAGACAGAAAACAAACTCCCCACGCCATATCAATAGTCAAAATGCTAAATGCCCAAAACAAAGAAAAAATTTGAAGGCACAAAAGAAACAAGTCACATACAAAGGGAAACCCATCAGAATTACAACTGAGGACTTCTCGGTCCAAACCATGAAAGCAAGAAGAACAGGGAGCAAAGCATTCCCAGTGTTAAAGCACTTATGGATGCCAACCAGAATACTTACCCATAAAAAATGTCGATTACAGTTGAAGGAGAGAGAAAAATCTTCCAAGACATAAACAAGATGATAGAAACTACATGCACGGAAAACCAACTCTCCAGAAAATAAGCAATTCAAAGGGCAGAAGAGGGGAGCACTATCCTCAGCACCTAGGAAAAAGAAACTAATAAAAAATAACCTGTGAGGAGTAGAATCAGAGACTAAAAGTCCAAATGGATAATAGGTGAAAAGGAAACAACATCCATCTTTCAATTATAACCTTAAATATAATGGGCTGAACTCCCCAATCAAAAGGCATAGACTGGGAGAAATGGAAGGAAACAAAGAGCCATCAATATGCCTGTCTACAAGAACCCATCTCAATTTCAAGGACAGGCACCAACTTAAGGTGAAGGGATGGAAGAAAACATTCCAAGCAATGGTACCAAAAGAAGGCAGGTGTTGCTATTCTAATATCAGACAAAAGAGACTTCAAAGCAAAATAAATAAAAGAGACAAAGAGGGCCATTACATCTTCTTAAAGGAACAACTGACGATGAAGATCTCACAATCATGAATATATAGCACCAAATGTCAGCGCACCAAACTTTTGTAAAGACAATTCTTCAGGATCTCAAGGCTCAGATTAACCACAGCAACACTAATAGTAGGGGACTTCAATACCCCACTAAGTCCTTTAGACAGATCAACAGGACAAAGATAAACAGAGAGACATCTGAACTGATGACAATACACCAAATGGACCTCACAGACATCTATCGAATATTCCCCCCAAACACCAGAGAATAAACATTCTACTCAGCTGCCCCACGGAGCATTCTCCAAATAGGCCATATACTGGGACACAGGGAAAAACTCAACAAATACAAAAAGATTGAAAATTATCTCAGTGCATTCTATCAGACCACAGTGCAATAAAACTCAATATCAACAACAGGATAAACCCTACAACCTACAAGAACATGGAGACTAACAACACTTTCTTGAATAATGAATGGGTCAAGAAGAAATAAAAGAAAGAAATAAAAACATTCCTGGAACTGAATGACAATGATAATACATACAGCAAAACCTATGGGACACTTTAAAGGAAGGGAAGTTTATAGCTCTAATTGCCTACATAGAAAAAACAGAAAGAGCACACATGAATGATCTACACTGAGCTAAAGTACTTGAGGACAACAACAAATGAACCCTTAATGCAGCAGACAAGAGAAATAACAAAAATCCGAGCAGAGATCAATAAATAAAACAAGAAAACCATACAAAAAAAAATCAATGAATCCAAAAGTGTTCTATTGAGAGAATAAACAAAATAGGACAGACCTCTAAGACCCGTTTAACCAAAAGAAAGAAGGAACCAACTCCAAATACAATAAGATCTATGATGAAAGGGAATATCACAAAGACAATGAAAAGATCCAGATAAATCATACGGGATTACTTTAAAAAACCTATACTCTGCTAAGTTTGAAAACCTAGAAAAATGGTATGAATATCTGAAATCTGGAAAATCCCGGAAAATCACCAAAGCTCAACAAGAGAGATTGACAGCTTAAATAGACCAATAATATATAAGAAATGAATATGTAATAAGCAGCCTCCAACCAAAAAGTGCCCAGGCCCAGATGGTTTCACAAGCAAAATTCTATAAAAATTTCAAAAAGACTTACAACCATTACTACTACTCAAGTTGTTTAGAAGGATACAAACGGAGGGAGTTCTCCATCGATTACTTCTTATGAAGCCAGCATCCTTAATACCAAAACCAGGCAAAGATCTAACCAAAAAGGAGAACTATAGACCCATCTCCCTAATGAACACAGAGGCAAAAATTCTAAACAGATACTGGCAAATCGCATACAGACCCACATCAAGAAGATCATCCACCACATGACCAAGTTTGAATTCATACCAGAGATGCGGGGATGGTTCAACATATGAAAATGAATAAATATGAAACTTTTGTCAAAAAACCTTGCAATTCGAATCTTAAAACAAACTACTACGGGAAAGGATTTGTATGTTCCAACAGGTCAAACATGTCCATCAACTTAATGCTGAGAAAGAAAATACAGCTTTGCAGTGAGTAGGATGTCCAGAAAGGCCAGCAGAAGGATTGACTCATCTGGGCACTAAGGAAGAAAAGCCTCAGATTGCTGCAGACATCAGGCCCTCTGGGGGATCCTACAGTAACAACTATTTTTTAATGATCCTAAGAAGCTTACCTTCTGGTGCCACAAAGGTTTTAATATGAGAGACTTTCTTACCTCCCCCACATAGAACAAGGAGAAATATGATGATGATGAGGTCGTGCTCCAGCTGTAGATTGGGAGCCAACTGTTATAGAGGTAACTCTTATAAAACAGGTAAAAATGCCTTCTTTATATGACTAATAGACACAGGAACTGTGAAAGGAATTATTCTCTATCAGAACCAAGTATAATGCTAAAGTCTCCTTAAGCTATGCACTTAAGCAAAATATATTAATACAGGAGCTCTGACATCAACAATGGATTATCTACCAGGGAGTTGTTGGCCAGGGGATCCAAGCCCACACAAAAGGTAAAGGCTCCTTGCCTCCAAACTGGGATACCTGCAAGAAGAGAGGGGATAAGGCCCTGCTGTTGAATACCTGATGTGGGCATGGGAGGGATGTATGGAGACCACACTTGCAAGTGTACAGATGATCTCTGGAAGGCCAGAGAGTGTTACCAAAGGCCACTAAACCAATAAAGCAAATATAGGTCTCCTTGACTCAAGCAAGACTCCTCCGTCAGCACCAGCTACACTTCACCTGCCTGGAAATTCTATGTAGCAGTGGCAGCCATATGCCTGTATATCCCAAATCTAATTGGCTATTGGCTCCTTGGAGGAATAACCCACAGCTGATGCCACAAGCTTACATCCTCTAATGGTTAGGAGATGTTATAAGCCACAGTAAGACCCTGTCATATTTAACAGACAAAAATGTAATTCATGGATTAACATACCATCTAAACATCTGTGTCTATACCAAAGTAACCTACCATAACAATTAGTACTGTTTAAATACCTATATATCTAATTGCTTGTGCTTCATTAGTAGGATCGAAAGGTTATGCCTGGACAAACTGTCAGCCCATGAAAGGAAACAGCCAGAATTGACCAGAGACCAAGACAACATCTCCAGAGAAAGTAGACTGTTTTGCTTCTCATCCACCTGTGCCCCTTTTCGAAGCCTAGAGAACAATCTGCAGAAGAGGGGGCGTGGTAGAATGTAAGGGCTGAGATTGGGGCGAATGGTGAAACTACAACAATATAGATTGGACACTTATTTGATCAACTTGATTGAACATACAAGCCCCCCCTGCTGGACGGTGGGACCCATGAGCTGTTTGGGTTTGGGCACAACTGCTTGCAAATTGGTTTTACATGAAGGATGCTTGTACTCTTAAATTATCACTTATTGTTAAGAAAATGAAAAAAACTGAGAGAAAGATGCAGGACAGTTATGGCAAAATGCATGATCTGGGATGGGCTGGGGTGGGGTGGGGGGAAGGGAAAGGGAAATATGCCTGAACTGAATTGGAAAATGATGTATGAAATACACAATGCATCAATAAAAAAATGAAAATTAAAAAAATTAAAATTGAACCTGCCATTTGACTTTGTTATACCACTCCATGGCATATACCCAAAGGACTCATCCTATACCAGAGATACTAACACATGCATATTTGTTACTGCTCTTTTCACAACAGCTAAGAAATGGAGGCAACCTAAGTGCCCCTCAACTGATGAGTAGATAATGAGAATGTGGTAGAGTTACACAATGGAGTTCTCCTCAGTGGTAAGGAAAAATGAAATCATGAAATTTTCACGTAAATGGATGGGACTAGAAAATATTATACTAAATAAAGTAACCCAGACTCAAAAAAAAAGTGAACAACATGTTCTCCTTCACTTTTGGTTCTTATTACCAAATCCTTATCTGTTAGTATATCTCCTGACATAACTGCAGGAGCCAGGAAAATAGAAATAAAATATGGAAGTAAAGGGAAAGAAGGAACCTGAGAGACGCATAGGAGGAGATAGAAGTTAACACAGGTGAAGTCAGTAAAAGGGGATATTTAACTAGGAGGGGAAGAAGGGGGGTTGTACAAGGACCAGTGGGGGTAAACAGGAAGAAGGAGCTTAAAAGAAGAGGGACCATAAGAGACAGGTAGGTATTAACAAGGGTGAGACTGGGAAAATGCAGGCAATTTAAATGGGGAAGGAGAGGGAGGGTTAGACAGGGAAAGATAAATAATGCTAAACTAGGGTGAAAAATCACAGGGAAACGCATTAGTTCAAAGCCCACTGAAAAATTACACATACAATATCTTTACATGGGTCCATGTGTATGACTAAAGGCTACATAACAAGAAAGAGTGCCAGTCAGGAGAAACCTTCCTTCTAGTTGTTGTCCAGGGTAGTACAAGAGACTCCCAAAATTACACAGGCTATTGTCACAGCCCTTGCTTGCCTCCCAGAACCTGAAGGTAAGACCATATTGCTGAAGACAGGACATACTTTGGTGACTGGATTTGGAATAATGGAGATGGATTTGGAACTGTCCTGGAAGTCACCTCCCCTAAATGCTAGGTCTTACAGCTTTGGAGAGCACTATGCAAGCTTCTAAGAGAAAGCATCGACTAATGGTCCAACACTAGTTTTATGACCAAATAACCCTATCAGTGACCAGCACAGAATATGACATTAGTGCAGTAGTGGCACTTTTATCTTGGGGGTAACCAACAACTACCTGATTAGACATAAAGCCCACTCAATAAAAGGAATCTCATGTGTGGTACTGTAAACATAACCAAATACACATGGCTGAAGACATGACAGATTGAGAAAACCCTGAAGTCATTACATCCCTAGGTGGCTATAATTTATTATTATCTGCTAAATATGATTAGATTTACAGACAAGTATGCCAGTCAGCACAAATTAAAGAAGCTTTTTTTTTAAATGGACACTAAGGCAGAGTTCCACAACTGGCCACACACAGAGAATCATTGTCTGTGAATTGCACAACCCTGAGTGACCCATCTACAATGGAACCTCTACACCTAAGGCTCAGGGAACAGAGTAGAACCAGGAATAGAGAGAATACTAATGCATCTCTCAAATCTAATCACCAAAACTTCCTCATGTAACAGAGAGCAATGAACACAAAAGGCCACACATAGCCAAAACATAGAGAGTGAGTGGTCTGTGAAGCATGGATGCCTGAATAGGAATCCTCTAACAAACTTCACCCACCCAGGGTTCACAGGCCATTATGAAAGAGGGGATGAAACGATTGGTAAGAGCCAGGGGAAGAGGTTCATGTCCACATGGAAACAGAGAATTACAGGTTTCCCGGGCCTTGCTCCGTCCTCACATGAACCGACAGCAATGGGGCCTTGCTTGGTGCTCACACGAACCTACAGCAACGGGGCCTTGCTCTGTACTCACAGGAACCTACAGCAACGGGGCCTTGCTCTGTACTCACAGGAACCTAGAGCAATGGTGCCTTGCTCCGTGCTCACATGAACCCACAGCAACTGTGCTTTGCTCCGTGCTCACATGAACCTACAGCAACGGGGCCTTGCTCGGTGCTCACACGAACCTACAGCAATGGTGCCTTGCTCTGTGCTCACATGAACCTACAGCAATGGTGCCTTGCTCTGTGCTCACATGAACCCACAGCAACTGTGCTTTGCTCCGTGCTCACATGAACCTACAGCAACGGGGCCTTGCTCCGTGCTCACACGAACCTACAGCAATGGTGCCTTGCTCTGTGCTCACATGAACCTACAGCAATGGTGCCTTGCTCTGTGCTCACATGAACCTACAGCAACGGGGCCTTGCTCTGTGCTCACAGGAACCTACAGCAATGGGGCCTTGCTCCGTGCTCACAGGAACCTACAGCAATGGTACCAGCGTAAACAGGACCCATGCAAACTCAAGCAGACAAAAACCCAGTACAGAACTGAGAAAATGGCCACAGACTCCAACATTAAACGAAGAAGCACTGGCAGCTGATTATGGCTAGGTGAGGTAGAGTTGATCTTCTGTAAGGGAGTGACTAGATAAGTTGCTATGACCCAAGTGAAGGAAACTGCACTGAGGGACATCTGGATACACTAAGTCAACTCCTGACAGACCTTGATTTGCATGACAGAACGCATGGAGTCCAGTGGGATGGACTAAAGGGGTCCTGATGGGGGAGGGCTTTTAAAGATTAAGATTTTTTGTATGAAATACACAAAAATTCAACACAAATATACAGAAAACCCACCCACTGTTTAGAAAATAACAGACACAATTCAGTCTCAAGTGTATGAAAGAGGTAGAAAAGGGTAGAAAGGGAGAGAGGGGCAAGTAAGGAAGGGCACAAGTGCCCTGGCATGGCTGGTTTGCTGTCCTCTGGCATCTAGTTTATAGTTTCTTTGTAGCTATCACAAAATCCGCTGTTCAAGAACTCTGTGTTTGCTTATTTGCTAGTATGTGTGACACAGGGTCACAAATACTCAGGGTACAAGCACTCTCTAGCCCAGGCTGACTTCAATGAAAGTTATCCATTGTGTGCTTTGGTTAAGCAAGTATGTGGATTATCTTGACTTCTTGTGAACACACTGTACATTCATGTATCTTTTTTTTTTCTCAAATCCCCACTCTAATTCTAGTATCTTCCAGAAATTTATGAGACCAAATTTTCAAAGGAAATATTTTCCTTGCCACCACAATCCAAGTCCAAAAAAGAAAGAAGTTTCGCAAGAAAGGCTAGAGCAGATTGAGAAATGAAATGAATAACTTAAACTTCAAAGCCTTCTGAAAAGGCACTGGAGACACCATTGAACCTTCACATAAAGAGGCTTTTGTTCCTAGCAGGAACTGAGCAAAGGAGCTCCGCTAGGTCACTGCACCATCTCACCTGGTTCTGTTCCCAGGCCTCCGCCACTTCCAACAGAATGTCCTAGGTGCCAATTATTTGTTACCAGAGCAGAAAACTATCTCTTTCAAATTATCTGCACTATAAACCTCAAAGGCTCCTGTGAACAGTGATGGCTCGGAAGCAAAAGCCGTTACCAGACAGAGTCAACAAATATAGGCATCCTTCTGGGCGCAATGACCTACCCCTGAGCAACACAAAGGGAACTAGCTCCTTTTTGTCCCTATGAACTATTTGTTAGAAATCAATGTCACTTTAGGTACAATAAGCTCGAATCCACAGGACCCCCTTATAAAGAAATTCTCTCCACACTGCACATGGCACTCTGAGTTAGAGACTCCTAGAATACTCATTTGCAATCTCCACCAACTTTTCTAACATTTTCCATCACCTTCAGTGAATGCAAAGTCCTTCTACCACTTTCTTACCACCACTGCCTCAGTGATGTATCTAGTCCTCCTCTCACTATTCCATTGGCAGCAGGGGGCAGTTACAGCTGAGGATGAGCAGACCCCAGTCCATCATGAGACCCTCCCTCCCCCAACAAACACAGGGGCAGGCATGATTCTGCCTCCAATCCTGTGTTTGGTCCCTGTGGAGACAAGCAGCACTCAGAGCTCCCCCCAAGAATGTTTTGAATGGTCTCCTCAGCCTTAACTCTCATGCTGAGGAGATGCTGAGTGAGGAGTCATTAAACCTGGTTTCACCACCCATTCCCAAGCTTGCAATTGGTCAAATTTGAAACTTTGCTATGTAGGTGTATTGTGCATCTATTGTTTAGTTCTTGGTCCTTAGTGCTTTAGCCATGTTTAAGAATCTCCTTTAAGATTATTACTATTTTTTTTTATCTTTGTCAAGACAGGGTCTCCCTGTAGCCCCACCTGTCCTGTAACTCACTCTGTAGACCAGGCTGGCTTTGAACTCACAAAGATCCGCCTGCCTCTGCCTCCCAAGTGCTAAGATTAAAGGCGTGCGCCACCATGCCCGGCTGGGATTATTTTTAATATAATCTGATCAATTTTAACTTCCCTCAGTGATATTTCTTGCAGAAAACATAATTCTTTTCATATGTTAGATACATAGCCTACAGTTTAAATGCATGTTGATAATGTAATTTATATTAATGCAAATGCTAATACTTAAATTGAGATATAAGTAACTATATTCATTATGTTACTATAAAAAAATAGCTGAAACTGAGTTCTGCATAAGTAAAGCAAGTATATTTATCTCATAGTTCCATGGTCACAGAGCACAGTGCTAGTGTCCTATGAAGAAATATGTCAAAAAGCAAATAGGGAGCCTCCACACTGGAAGGAAGGAAGCACAGGATGCACTCAAAGCAACGTGGTATCATGAAAGCTAACCCAGTCTACAACACTTTCCCAGGGTAACGACACCAGGACCCAACTACCTTTCCGCCAGGCAACACCACTTAAAGGTTCCCTCATCTCAAAGCACCACACT
>VZQC01013877.1:570362-593570 GCA_009823505.1 Rhizomys pruinosus
AAATAAATAAATAAATAAATAAATAAATAATTTAAAAAAATTTTTTAATTAAGGGAAAAAGGAGATAAAGGTGTGTGGGGGTCCCTTCAAAAACCCTTATGCAATGTGTAATTTCAAAGCTTATATATATATATATATATATATATAAACTTAAATATTTATTAACATTTCAATCATTTGTGAATTAAAGCTCTTTGTCTTGACTAAGATTTTTGTGTGACACTCTTCTTGGTGAGACAGGAACCATCATGTACCAGGAAGTAACGACAGATCAAAACAAGACCACCAAAATACAACCTGGTGAACCACTGAGTTGACTCAGGTTACTTTCAGTAAGCTGTGTGGTAAGTGGTTACTTACAGGAGCAGAAGTGACTCAAGGAGAGCTGCTTCACCAACACTCCCCACCCCCAGCATGACTGACAGCTCATGAGGGCAGGAAACCTGGAGCCACAGCAGACCATGCAGGCAGCTCAGCAGATTGGACAGTGAGCAGCTCTCAGGGCTTATACATATGAGGAGGGTGGGGCCTAGTGAACCTGGTCAATTTCAGGGACTTCCTGAAACTATTGAGTTGTTTGCTACAGAACTGAAGAAGCTTCTCTGCAGGGAAGAATCTTTCACCTCTTCTCAAAACATCCTGTTTTATACCTTCTTAAAGTTAGAACATCCCGTTGTTTATTCAGCTTCTCTCCAAGATGAAAGGTTTTACCTCAAGGAAATTGCTATACAGCAAACAATATATTTAACATAAACCGTTATTCCTATGGGCAGTTCAAAAAACAAACTTATGTCAAAACCTAATCATCAAAGCTATGAGTATAATAAGTAGAGATGTCTATCAATAGGAAAACTGCTAAAGAAAATGTGGTACACATACAAAATGGAATAGTAGTCAATTGTGAAAAGACTGATACCCTATCATTTGCCACAAAATTGATTTAACTGAAGAGCCTTATAGGAGAAATTAGTCTGGTGCAGAAAGACAAATTCCACAAGTCCTCTCTTTTATCTAGATATTGGGGGGGGTCTACTGTAATGTATCTGAGCAAAAAGGAGAAGAGAAGGGAAGGTCAATAACACAATTAGGCAGAAGAAATTAGTTCTAGTATTTTAGAGACAGGTACCAGGTAGAGTCATAACCAATTTAATATTCTATGGATAAATAAGAAATGATCTGGAAGGCTTCAAACATAAGGTAAAGTTAAGCAGATGTGTGTATACAACTATAGTTGTATAGTACACACTATAATGAGGTATCACACTTTCTCCCAGAAAGACAAGCAACTACCCATTAATCTAGAATTTTCTACAAGAGACAGAAAAGTTGGCTACCCTGTTTAATCATTATCTACTGTACACATAGAACTGCATGTTTGTAATATTTAAACAGTTTTTAAACACTTTTATTTCAGACATCAGAGAGTTTCGACTAACTCATAAAAGTTCTTAATTCTACCTTACAGGTTCTAGGATGTTCTCTACAGGGTCCTGTTTGGACTTTATCTACTATCTGGAAAAAATCTTCCTGTTTCCTTCTTCTTCCCACTCCTTTTCCAATACAGAGTTTTATTATATAACCCAGGCTAGGCTTGAATTTGTGATTCACCTGCTTCATGTACCCACACACCCACATAGTTGGACTCAGCATGCAACTCCCATGTCTAGGTTTTCACAAGGAAGTATTAAAACAATATTCATATTCATGTGTTTTTTTTTCCCCTGTTAAATTTTGGCAAGTACTAGGAAGTAAATTGTGCAATGCTGTTTAGAGCTAGGTCTCTGAAGACAAAAGGAGGCTCTGGACATGAATTTCCTGGAACTCGTGGTGAGTGGTGGTCTATAATATGGTAGGAGGCTCACTAAGTCACAGTCTATATAGGCCTTACAGATCCTGTATCCTTCCAATACTGAGACTTGAAATATAACTGACATTCTGCTGTCAGCAGATTTTGACTCTTAGAACTGAGTACAGCATTTTGTTTTGAATCTATGTCCTCATTAAATGTCAAGGTTAGAAGATATGCAAATATCAAAGAATTCCTCATTGTATTTCCCACCCTAAAGTGACTATTCGGCTAAAACAATAGCTAATCTAATTGTCTTCTATCACAGTGAACCTCATATATAAGGTAGAAAAGGAAGAAATAGCTCTAAAGATTATACTACATCTCTGTCTGAGATCTGCCTCTGTGGAACCACCCCTGCAATTTCCGTCTCTTTCCCATGCATCAGAAGTTTCGTCTCTCTACTAGAACACTTCCATCAGCTTACAAATATTCCTTCTCTTCATCTGTTACAAACCTTTCTGATGATCCTATGATTATGGCCAGTAATTTATGTCAAAATTCCTGAAGCAAATTTTAATACATGTAGACCTGTTTCTTCTCCTGGCAGTCTCTTAAATACAATCTATTAAGGCCTTTGTAACTACCACATAAGATAAGTTTTGTCAAGGTCATATTCAATAATCAATTCCCAATTGTCTTTTTCCTAACAACAGTTTTTAATAGAGTTGATCCCTGTCACCTCCTTAAAATACTTCAACTTGAATTCTAGGACCTCTCAACTTTAATCCTGATCTTAATTCGTCTTCTGCTCTTACCTTTCTTTTACCAGCTAGTCATCACTGCTTCAACCTTAATCCCAAATAGTCACCACTAAGGTACTGTTACTTTTCTAGCTAAGTTACTAAGTGACTTCATATGATTTCATAAGATTGCACTTGGAGCTCAGCCCTTTCCCAGCATGTTTCACTATACATTCAGCATGTGATTGACAGGTCTTCTTTGATAGCTAAGATATATTTCAGATCATTACATCTAAAACCAACCTGTCATACTCCCCTCAGCTCCAGACTACTCTCACTATAGTGCATTCATTTTGACTTCCTTGAGGTAAGCCTTTGTTCAACCTATCACAAGCATTGGTACAAGAGGAAGAAGGAATAAATCATACCCTGCTCCCTGATAATGGGAGCCCAGAATGAGTTCATATTTTCTTTTTTTTAAATTAATTTTATTTATTTCTGTATGTGTATGAATGTACTCTCTGCATGCAAGTTTGTGCACCCGTGTCGTGCAATGCTGCGGAGGTCAGAAGAGGGTGTCGGATTCCCCTGGAACTGGAGTTCTCCTGAAATTGGAGTTACAGACGGTTCTTGGCCGCCATGTGGGTGCTGGGGATCGAACCCGGGTCCTCTGTAAGAGCAGTAGGCGCTCTTAACCGCTAGGCCATCTCTCCAGCCCCGAGTTCATATTTTCAAGACTCCTCATTGGCAGCTAGAATCCAAACTGAATACTATTAAACTAATTATTGAGTTTTCTGTGGTGGAATATATGTCCATTAAAAGAATGCTTATAGAATTGTGTGCTCAGCAAGCAACTTTTTATAATAAAAAAAGTCTTTTAAATTTCACTAAAAGATTACTAGTAAATACAATAAACAAGATCCATATGCTGATCATGAGAAAGCAAAATGTATTCACCAAAGTAAAGGTGATATTAAAGTCAACATTCACAGTGATGAAAAGAATAAGAGGAATCTTGGCCTGGCCCAGAAGACCTAAGCTTCATGGACAAATGTGCCACTAGCCGGTGAAGAGCTGTATGTACCTCTCCTGAACTGTCTTCTAACCTTCCAAACAAACAAGATGGACTCTAATATATACATAATCATAAGTATAGAATCATAGAATTAAACTAAAATAGCTTCATGTGAACCATCTGCAAAGATGAAGATTCAAGAAGATCATATCAGACACCCATCCTCATAAAGAACACCAAAAACACTGCATCTATTGTGGTCATGAAGAAAGTTACCACTAATAAGGTTCTGTAGATATTTTCTTATGCCTATATTGCTCACATTTTCTATATTTAGAAAATAAATAACTTAGCAGAATGTGAGTAATATTGAAATATAAAACTCTGAACTCTTTAAAAGAAGCTCTAACATCAAAAGCAAAGGTAATACACTTTGTACAACTTTTGCATTTCAGAAAATGCCTTCACATATAAATCAGAATCAAATCATCAGAACGGCTCTGTGAGGCAGGTGAGGATTGCAACATGCACTATCCAGAGAAGAAACAGATGTAGAGAGGTGAAGTGCCTGCTCAGGGTCAGGCACATGTGAAGCAGCCTGTCCTTGGATGGACCAAGTGCCTGGGTGAGAACATGATTTAATTCAATGAAAGTACAAGATGCCTGAGAAACTCATAAAGTCCTACTACCAGTGCCTTTATTTTTCAGAATTGGACAGTAGTACAAAAGGAAAGTATCTGAAGTATAAGCTAGAAACAAAATAAACACATTTCTCCAGGAGTCCCACTTCAACCTGTTTCCTCATGTAGAAAGATCCAGCTAGCACCCCTCAGGGCACCACGTGGATGGGAGTCAGGGGACTTCTCTGACCCCACCCTAAGGAGGTGCAGACAACATGGCCAAGTGCATGGTGTTGGGTGGGGCAACGGTGTGCAGTGGAGTGGAGTTGGGGGCCTGGGATTGGCTCTGGGAACTGATGCCATTTGGCTTATAAAAAGCAGGCTGTAGCGGGTAATAAATCGAATTCTCCATTACCATTATTACAGAATTCCCAGCCATTATCTTTATTTTTTGCATGCATACAGGCCAAAGCAGGCCTGCCTTTCATTTGGGTGACCAGTGGGTTGGAAAGAGGTCCCTGTGGGGATCACCAACCTGGATAGCTGGTGTGGTGAAGTGAATTGTTAGTGGGCATAGGCTGAAGATAGGCCATCAGCCATCAGCCTGAAATTCCCGTCCAGGGGTCAGCAGTCTCTGGGCAGGTGGGAAATCATGGCCAGGAGTGGGAAATGTGTCTCATTGTCCCAGGATAAGGGCCTGAGTTGGAGGGACCTCTCGGGCCGGGATACAGAAGTAGCCGACTGCGCCAAGAGGCCAGTTCCCTACAGTGGCCGCTGGTGGGTACTGTGTTCCCCTCCCCTTAGCAGGGCCGTGTAGTACCTGCTTGGCACAAAGAAAGATTTCTACACCTCAGAACTCAAAACTTCAACTAATTTTACTTGAAACCTGCAATTATTAACTTGTATTTTCCATACTTAATTTTGTATGGATTACGTGGCAGGGATCTTGTAGATTATGTGGCTTTGCTGACAGTAGTAAAGTCCAAAGGGATGAGGCAGGTTCAAGGAAAGGAACAGTACAAATCACAGGATGAAGTTACAGAATGCACCACAGCAAAGTGGAGCCCTGAGCACAACAGCCCTGGAAAAGACACAGGTATCACTGAGCAGAGCTGGCAGGGGAAAAGTCCAGACACAGCCAAGGAGTGAACTCTAAATAACACAACGCTGTGAACACTAAAGAGGAACAGTTCTCCAGGCCTGTTCTACCTAATCCTTTCAGGAGACTATTTACATCGTTATATATTGGCAATTACATGCATGATGCAAAGCCAATGGTAAAGCTGGGCATGGTGGCATATGCCTTTAACCCTAGTGCTCTAAAGGCAGAGGCAGTTGGATCTCTATGAGATCAAGGTCAGCCTGGTCTTCATAGTGACTTCCAGGCCAGCTGGGGCTATAGGGAGACCCTGTATCAAAAAGACCAAATAAATAAATAAATAGATAGGCAAAAAATGGTGGATAAAACTGCTAGTGCATTAGCAAATCAAGAAAATATTATTTAAATATGGTGTCAATGCTTTCTTCATTACCACACATACCACCAACACACAACACCACATGCCAACAACACATAATTCTACACAATGACATGCAAACCACACAGCAATAACACATAACACTACACACCACCAAAACATAATACCACACACTAATAACATATACCACCAACAACACATAATATCACATAAATGAATACACAGTGCTCAAAACATCACCAACACACATGACCAATGAGCAACACCAACACACAACCAAACAACATCAATATACTGCACTACACATCACCAACACATAACACAATACACCAATGCATACAACATGCTGATGCAAAATACTACATGACCAATACACAATACTACACAATATATAACACCAACATGTAACACCACATACCACCAGCACATAACATAGACACCATTAACACAGAATGTCACACACCAATACATAACCCCACTTACTACCACAAAGTAATACCACGTACTTCCAACTAATAAAAACTTTAAGAGTGTTTCTAAGCAATGTTTCTAAAGAAATACTATGATAAGTTTTAACCGAATTTAATTGTAAAACTTAAATCAGCATTGTGTCTGAGAAAAGGGGGAATTAGGGCCACACCGTTTCTGCTGTACCCCAAATTATAGCAGTTTAGGAATAAAATCACCACAATGATTTGATTTATTGGCTAAATTAGATGGATCTTCTTAGTTGGAGACCATTTTCATAGAATACCACAGAAAAGTTATGGTACTGCAAATGTGAATACCAGGAAATGACAGGTCCCATAATTTTTATAAAATGATTATATTTATTGCCAGTGACAAAATGTGACCATTCAAATAAAAAAAAAGAATCTTGGAAAAAAGTATTAGTCACTATGCATCTGAGAGCATCCCAATATTTACAGACTCTCTCCAATGACACAGAAAGTGGCATGAAATGGATGTGCTTTTGATGCTGCATAATGAAATGTGCCAAGGTCTAGAAGATTTCCAAAGCCAGCAAACCAATATCTGATAGATGTTCTGTGTACGATGTTATAAAATCATTTTTTAACAAAGGAATCCATTCAATGTGCAAGTCAGACCAGCGAATTTTAATGAAACAGAGAACAAAATGTTCACTGATCTGATTTCAGATTTCACATCAAAACTATCTCCTAAGGAACTACCCCTTGTTAGCTATTGGCACAACATTAAAGAAGAACATCCATAATTATGAAAAGCTATTAAAACACTTTTCCCTCTTGCAATTTTATGCCTGCATGAGGTCATCTTTTCTTCACATACTTCAGCCAAAAGAATATATCACAGTGAGCTTAATGCAGAAACACAGAGGAGGGTCTCACTGCTCTCCATGAAGCTAGCCATTAAACTAACACACAGGATGGAAATCAAAATCTGATTTCATTTTTTTCAAGAAAATAGTAATTTTCATAAAAGTAATTTCATAAAATACATTCTTTCTGTTTCTTAAGTTATTATAGTTATTTTAAATTAATTGTATTTTTGTTTGTTTATGGTACTGGAAGTTAAACCCAAGGCTTTATGCACACTAGGCAAATATTCTACTACTGAGATACATCACAGCCCAACACATTATCTTTAAGGTACAATAGGAAATGAAAAAAATAAATGTCTGGAAATCACAAAAGTAAATATATTTAGAGAAACACATAAATAAATTTAAGCAGAGAAACAAAAAGAAATAGCTAGGAAGGAAAACTGATGAGTAAAAAGCTGTAAGAACCAAGGATTATTGGGCTGGAGACATGGCTCAGCAGTCAAGAGCACTGGCTGCTCTTGTATAGGACCTGAGTTCAATTCCCACGTGGTGGCTGACAACTATCCATTCTAATTCCAGGGGAATATGATGCTCTCCTGATCTCTGTGAGCACCACACAACACAGGTGCATGTATGTACATGCAAGAGATACATTCATATACATAAAAATAAAGAACCAAGGGTTATAATTAGGGAAAATCTAACAGCTAACAGGGAAACAAAACAAAATGAAGAGTTGGAGAAGGTGGCCTGTCAGCTGTAGTCAGAGAGACAGAGAAAAGAGTCAAAAGAGAGAGAATTCTGGAAGTCACAAAACTTGGAAGAACTGAGCTGGTACTGGCTTGAAAGCTTCTTGCCTGAGGTCTGGCTCTCATGGTATTAGGAGGTGCCATGCAAGATGTCAGGGGAGAAAGACAATCAATAGTCTACCCAGATGCAAACCTTATGAACCACAGCAATAAGCTCAGAATGATATCCTCAGTCATCCAATGGTGGCACTTATATGTTGAGGGAAACCAATAGCTGTTTAAGTGAGCTTGAATCTCACTCAATAGGAAGGAATCCATGTGGAGATTATTACAGCAATCCACAAGGGTCAAAATTCAGAGAACAAATGACTATGAGGTGCCCATCCCCACTTAGTACATCTGTAACACATTGCCTATACCTGAGGCTCAAGAATATCATGGACTAGGAGGGCAGGCAGATTCTAAGAGCTAGAGGACCAGGAAACCTGCTGCTATATAGTATCTTCTAGAAATCACAGAGAAGGAGCATCCATGAAACCTCAACACTGTGATTGGCTAAACAAGATTGCATAATGACCACACCAGTTGACATGCCAATGAGGATGGGAAAAGTTTTGACAAGGCATCAGCCTTCAACGAAGAACTAAAAAGCAGTTAATTGCTGCTGAAGAAAGGATAAATATTTTCCTCCAGGGAGGAGATCCCTGGTAAGTTAGCCAAGTCCAGATGCTCAGCCCTAAACACATGTACAAAAAACAACATTAGCTGAGCGTGGTGGCACATGCCTTTAATCCTAGCATTCGGGAGGCAGAGGCAGGCAGATCTTTGTGAGTTCAAGGCCAGCCTGGTCTACAGAGTGAGTTCCAGGACAGCTGGGGCCACAGGGAGACTCTGTCTCAAAAAGACCAAAAAAAAAACAAAAACAAAAACAAAAAACAAAAAAAGCAACATTAATTGACCAATTAGGTTGAATATATGTGTGTGTATGTGTGTGTATACGCACATATATGTAGCAATAATAATTATAGAAGAGGTCATGAATCCTAGGAGTAAGTGGGGAGGGAGGAGAGGGGAGAATGGGAAGGGTAGAGATGATTGCAAATACAGTGCGGAATTCTCACAAACATACAGAAATTATTTTTAAGTGGAGCAGAGCTAGGAGTGTACTTTAAATGAGCAAGTAGTACAGTTTGATATTTTTTGATAATATATGGCTTAGGTAATGAAAGGAAATTGACATAAAGGAGAAAACAGGGAAGCAGATGTCAGGAAAAAGGTCATTTGAGTTCAAGAAATGCAGCAATTAATAGGGGGAAATGTTAATGAAAGATCAATACAAACAATAAATGTGTTCCAGGCAGGGACCCTGTTGTGTTTTTTATTATTTATTTATTTATTTATTTACTTATTTTGGTCTTTTTGAGACAGGGTCTCCCATTAGTCTCAGCTGATCTGGAACTCACTCTGTAAATCAGGCTGGACTTGAACTCACAGAGATCTGCCAGCCTCTGCCTCCCAAGTGCTAGGATTGAAGGTGTGAGCCACCACATCTGGCTTATTTTTATTTTATGTGTATGAGTATATTGCCTGCATGTTTGTAAGTGCACTCATGTCACGCAATGCCCACAGAGGTCATAAGAGGGCATCAGATCCCCTGAAACTGCAGTTACAGAGGGTTGTTAAACACCAAGTGGGTGCTGGAATTCCAACCTGGTTTTCTCTCCAAGAGCAATCAGTGTTCTTGACCACTGAGCAATCTCTCCTGCCCCCATGGGCTTTTAAGCCATTTAAGATAAAAGAAATCAAATGGGAAAAAGATGACTAAATCCGCTGGGCATGGTAGAGCACACCTTTAGTCCCAGCACTCGGAGGTGGAGGCAGGTGGAACTCTGTGAGTTCAAGGCCAGCCTGGTCTACAGAGCAAGCTCCAGGCCAGCTGGTCTAAAGGGAGACCTTGTCTAAATAAATAAATAAATAAATAAATAAATAAATAAATAAATAAATAAATAAAAATCTAAATTCAAGGAAGACAGCTGGCTCCAGAGTGAAGGAGCTAGATCCTTCCCTTCCACTGAAGGAAGAGCTGAGGCAGTAAGGAGGAATACTGCTAGCAGACACTGGGAGGGTCTACCCAGAGACCCTGAACACTTTTCTTTATAGTAAAAAATATAATTTCATGCTAGGTTAAAACAGGTAGGAGAAATGGATGAATCAAAGTAAAATACAAGAAAGCCAAGACCATATCAGCATGTGAACAAAGATGCTTCCTCACTGAAAACATCTAGTTCCAGAAATATCCCAAAAGACGATAGAAGCTCCGGGCACATGACAGTAGAAACTAAGATATGCTAAGTCCCTCATAGGGTCTCTTCAGCCACCCACTGTATCACTGAGAGCTAAATATTAATGCAGAGAAATCTGAGCACACACTGCAGAGCATTAGGGCCTTTTCTCGCAGGCTGACCTAGGGATATGGAGCAGTGAGCTTCCAGCAACACAGTGAATTCCCAGGACTGTTCCCTTCTATGAGGAGGAACAAAGGTCAGATGTTTCAAGCAATCCAACATATCCTACTAGCAAGTTACTGAGTGTCTTGCTGTTCTTCCAATCAAGGCTCTAGAAACATTATTTCATATTTACATTATTTTTCAGAGAGGCAATTTGTATGATTTAGATATTTTGCTTCTTGAATTTTGAGTGCAAATTTATAGAATGTTTCAGATGACAGAACTCTGACCAGATCTCTCAGCTTAGTAGCAGAGTGGGGATGTGTTCTTTCAGCTGGTAGCAGATGGAGAACACAGGAAACTTGTGTAACTATACTTGATTCTTTGCTAGATTAAAGAAACCATTCACTACCGATAGAAAATGTGAGGTTTCTGGAAGTCAATTTTCTTCATTTGTGAAAGTATGAGCGGCTGAGAATGTAGACATTTCATGTCCTACACATCTATTCTCATTTCAGTACTTTTAAAATGCCTTCATTTTGATAAGTCAACTCTAAAATTAGAACCCTTTGTGTCTAAATTGCTTAAGAAATTGAATTTTTGTATGTCTTTATCAGGCTTAAACAGTTCAAAACTGAGAAAATATTGACCCAAAACTAACCTGAATAATTAACCCTGAATATGAAGTTTACAAAACAAGCAATCATGAAAAATAATACCATAAAAGGTCAAGTTGCCACAAACCAATAAACAGAGGGACAGGTGGACTGAAGTATGAATGAGACATAATAGGAGCCACTGAGGTCAAGCTTTTCACTGTACAAGTGAGACAACCGAGACCCACATAGATTAAGTGACTTACTGTCCTACAGGGCGGACAATGCTTTGCCCAGCACAAGTCAGTAGATAGACAAAGTGAATGCATGTTCCAGGCACCACTTCCTAGCACAGTGTCACTAAATCACAGACATAACAAAGTTCTTTCTGATTTTTCCACAGATCGCTTATCCACTAATTTCACTGTACTTATAAAATACAACTGGAGCTCTTTAGCATAAACCTTGGAAATAGGTAGGTGCTAAAACCACATTCAAGCATCTCATCTCAATTGTTTGCAACTTAGTTAACACACATGATTTAACTAGAAAAAATTTAAAAACACACCATTATATGAAGAAGACAATCTAAACAAATATCAAAGTATATGATAGGAACAGAAAGGATTTGAGAAAATAGGAGAGTTCCATACCAGCCCTAATCAATGGCCTAGTGATACTTGGTTTGGGTTGTATCTTTTCCAATGTTTATTCACACTGGTGTAAAGAACCTACCAAAAAAGAAATCCATCTTCTTTTTGGACACATCTATAGCATCCTTTAATTTAAATATGTCTTCTGAATTTCTCACTCTTGGCTCCATAACTTGGACGTATACAAAAGCAGTCCAATTCATATTATATGACTTTAAATTTTAAGTAGCAGCTGGTTACCCTTCTGTTCTTCAAGAAATCCTACAGTAAAACTGATTCAACAACCTACAACAGACGTTCATGGTCAAGCAATACTGACTAGGACTCTCTGAGCAAACTGCCACATAATTTTAACTTTTGCAAACTATGCAACAGGAATTCAGCAGTGTTTCAAGTGAGAAAAAAAAATATAATGAACACTTTTTTCCCCTTCTAAATACAGAATTTCCAGTGTCCAAGACATGAACTGGCTAAACTGCCACAGCATGCAGCTCACTCAGAGAACTCATATCCCTACTAAAACTTCTACTTAAGACTTAATTCTGGTAAGACAATATCTGAGCAAAGTCCTGAAGAACTGGTAAAATTTGGATACACAGGAAGTTACCCTTCTGAATATAAATAAATAACAGTAAAGAGAGGCTAGGTAATAACACAGATTGGCCTTTCAAGAGAAAAGAGTCTCTTCCTCCAGGGTTTGGAATATGAATTAGAGAGCCCCTTGAAATCTGGGGTCAAAGATATGTGCTGAATTACTGCTCACCAGAAAGATACTGTGGGATGCTGACTTTAAGAATAGTAGGAGGGGGCTGGAGGGATGGCTCAGCGGTTAAGAGTGCTGACTGCTCTTGCAGGGGACCCAGGTTTGATTCCCAGCACCTACATGCCGTGGTGGCACACGCCTTTAATCGTAGCATTCTGAAGGCAGATCTCTGTGAGTTCAAGGCCTGTCTGGTCTACGGAGAGTTCCAGGCCAGCTGGGGCTATAGGGAGGCCTTGTCTCAAAAAAAGGAAGGAAGGAAGGAAGGAAGGAAGGAAGGAAGGAAGGAAGGAAGGAGAGAAGTAAAAATGAAATCCCAAATTAAAAAAATAGCATGAGGAAATGTAAATAGTCCCTTAGAATGGAGAATAATGTGACTAACTGGGATAATACCATAACAGGTTGTTTAAAAAGGACACTAAGGGCTGGAGAGATGGCCTAGCGGTTAAGAGTGCTGACTGCTCTTGCAGAGGACCTGGGTTCGATCCCCAGCACCCACATGGCGGCCGAGAACCGTCCAAAACTCCAATTCCAGGAGAACTCCAGTTCCAGGGGAATCCGACACCCTTTTCTGACCTCCGCAGCATTGCACAACACGGGTGCACAAACTTGCATGCAGACAGTACATTCATACACATACAGAAATAAAAAAAAATTAATAATAAAAAAAATTTTTTAAAGGACACTAAAAGAGATGCAGGGAGAGAAACTTGCCCTGAGGGTATAGGAGAGATGCACGTTCTGTTCAGTTTCATGCCTGACTAACTGGAATAATGAAAATGCCGATTTTACAAACTGGGGAATTATTTGGAAAAGCAAGATCATTAATTCAAGTGATTGCAAAATAACAGTATGCCAGAAAGTAAAAAAATTAATATTTAGTAGTAAAGAAGCCCGTAACCAAACTTTAGCAAAAACATTGGTCCAGGCATACAGTAACAATGATGCAGGCAATTTTCAAGTCTATCTACTCTGAAGATTATCCACATCCTTTTTCAATCAGCCTCAGGATTTTGGGCCAATGCTTTTGTCTTGAATCTTTCCACAACGAAGAGAAACCAGAACAAAACTAAAATCAATCCAGTCTGCTAATGAATACAGATAAAAGAATCTGTATAGGAAAATCACTAACATAATAGTTGGCCAACAGATGACAGCTTTGGTTATTCATTGATTTTTATCCTTCTTACCGGGATACAGAGCTGAAGGACACATAAGCTAACATTAAGTGCTGAAGGAAGACAAAAGATATCAAGCACAATTGTATTGGTACACAATATTTTCAGCTTAGACAAAAGAATAGATATGAGTCTCATTCTTTTCATATTTTGTGCATATATATGTACAAAACTTAAAACCTGAGTTATTTATTATGACTTTAATTGTAGAGTGCCAACAGTCTGAACAAAACTTGTGTAGAATGTAGGGCAAACACATGCTGACATGACCTCATACCAATATAAACGTGAAATCTCTTGATTTCAAAGGTAACTTGTGAACATATCAGTCTCACTTACTATTGTAAGCTGCCTAATGTTTGAAATTCAAAGAATAATATTTACTAGCTCAGCAGTAGCAGAAAGCAGCAATGCATACAGGGACACTCCCCAGGCAAGTTCAGCACAAAAGAGTACTGTGTGTGCTGAGAGGGAAAATAGAAATGGAAAACAAGGTCTCTCTGGACTTTTTAAAATTGTTATTTGGACGATCACTGTTTTGTTTTGTTTTCTCTGTTTTTCAACCAAAACTTCAAAAAGCATATTTTAGTTTGTTATGGTTTCTAGTATGGCAAATACAAATACAAATCCACATTCTCAGGCCTTTGTGACTAACTTGGGGTGTTGACTTACACCCCGATCTCATTTCTAGCAAGGTATAGTGGATTGATTTTTTTCCTACTAGATTAAGTTACAACAGAGATTTTTCTGGGGTTAAAATTCTTTTTTTCAACTAGTTAACTTATGAAATTTCAAAGGGAAATTCAATTGTGGAAGGTTTTTAATCATCATTGTTGATACAAAACCCAGGTAAATGCATTTTATATACTTTTGAAGTATATCCACTAAATATAAAGATAGATCTATTGAACTAACTGTACTGAGGTAAAAATCTGTAAAACTATGAATTTTGCCACTTTATTTTGCCATTGGATAATCAAATACAATATGTTTAGATTAGACTCTTAAAATTCTCACAAATCAAAATGGCCTTAAACACCAATATCTGGTCTGACCACCTATCCAACCTCAGACTAAAGTATGAATCCCATGCCAGAGTGATAGTATATTCCTACCCCTTCTCCAGCCAATTATATCTCAGAGCAACTCTTATAGAAAGTTCTTAAGGTGGAGCCAAAAATATGACTCCCTATAACTTCTAGCCCTGATTTTAACCAGTGGGCCAAAGTACAGTGTTTAGTTTCTCACTGACATTACAGGTTCTCAACACTTTGAAATCAACCTTCAATTATCTTAGCTCTTTAGTTCTTGGTATTACAAAATATTTATTGTTTCTACTGTCATCTTTTTCTCCCAGAAATATTGACTAGAACAGTATAGAAATCCCTATACACTTTGCTTTTAATAAGTCTATTAATCAAAGTAATATAGGTGACATTGAGTTAGTAAGCATACTAATTGTATCTGAAGCACTACACATGTATATATATATATATATATATATATATATATATATTTGCTATCATACAAAATAAATGGGGTTAATTATGACATGTTCATCCATGTGTAACAGTGTGCTTTGCCCCTACTTGCCCCAGAGCCCTCTCTTGTCAGCCCTCCCCACCCCTGCTTGTCTCTATTTTCTTGCCAAATGCCTTTTGAAACTTTCATGTCATAATACATTTTTAACTCTAGATTCTGGGGGCTGGAGGGATGGCCTAGCAGTAGAGAGCACCAACCGCTCTTGCAGAGGACCTGAGTTCAATCCCCAGCACCCACATGGCAGCTGAGAACAGTCTGTAACTCCAATTCCAGGAGAACTCCAGTTCCAGGGGAATCCAACACCTTCTTCTGACCTCCGCGGCATTGCACGACACGGGTGCACAGACCTATATGCAGACAGCACATTCACACAAATAAAAAATAAATAAATAAAATTAAAAACAAAACAAAAAAAACCCTCTAGATTCTGCATATAACAGAAAATATACAATTCTTTTTTTGGTTTTTGAGATATCTCCTTGTAGAACCAGCTGGCCTGGAACTCCCTATGTAGATCAGAATGGCCTGGTTTTCACAGAGGTATCCGGACCTCTGCCTCCCAAGTGCTGGGATTAAAGGCAAGCACCACCACCACACCCCGCTAAAACACGCAGTTCTTGTATTTTTGAGTCCTAGCCTTGAAGATCACACTAGATCACAATTTTACCTCAGATTAGAGGTTCCAGTGTTATAAACTTCAGCTTACACAGTATTTCTTCCTTGTAGGGTTATTTTGGCCATTGATAAAACATTAAATATGATGAAAACAAAATTCTGCCATGAAACATGATCCAGGCTGAAAATATCACACTCATTAGCTTCCTAGTTGTCAATAAGTCTATACTTCATATGTTGAGACCATATTTCTAAATGTTATCCACAGGCATATATAAAGTATCCTCAAGTAACTTAAAACTCAGACATAATGGACATAATAGGAAGTAGCCAAAGACATTTAAGTTTTCTTACACTAGCTAAGTAAACTTTTGCTTGAGGTGTACTTTGTGGCAGGCACTCTGTTCTCTGGTGATAGGTCAAATAAGACACTGCTATCATTTTATCAGAATCAGGAAAAAGACAATTACACATGATGAACTCCAGGAGGAATGAGAAACAAGAAAGTCAAGTATTAAACTAAAGACAAAGAATGTGATTTTCTAAATCAGACTGTCACAATAAGGAAAAGGAGATGGGGTGCAACTCAACAGTATAGTGCTTGCCTACCATGTACGGGGCCCTCGGCTTGATTCCCAAACACACAAAGGTTTCCCCTAGCTGGGCCTGGTGGTGCTCACCTTTAATCCTAGCACTTGGGAGGCAGAGGCAGATGGATCTCTGTAAGTTCAAGACCTGCCTGGTCTACATAGTGAGTTACAGGCCAGCTGGGAGTAAAGGGAGACCCTGTCTCAAAAAGACAAAAAAAAAAAAAAGAAAGAAAAAAGAAAAAAAAAGAAAGATTTCCCAAAGGAACTCCTAGGGTTTGGGTTTGAGTTGAGCTTGATGTCATTATGGACTATCAGATTAAATGCTGGATACTGTTGGATCTATAGGTGAGGTATTCTAGAAGAGTCTAGGCATAGAGATTGAGATATCACTAGTAAGTAACTGGACATTACAGCCATAAATTTGAGCAAGACCACTGAGGTAGGAGTTAGCTAACCCAGCGGGAAAGTACTGGCACTCCAGGTAGTAGGAAGAACATGCTCAGAGATGTGAAGAAGCAATTATGAATGAGAAGTGACTTGTGTCACTGGGTAGGGACAGGGACCAGAATAGAGAAGGAAATAAAGGAGATATCAAGTCTACTCACCAAGAACCTTCTGTGTGGAGACAGAAATAGAAACCCCATCCACAAAGCCATGGAGCTCCTGCAAGGCAGTCTCAGTATTGGAATGAGTTAACTAATTTTAACATTTGGAAAGCATTCTAGGGTCAGTGTGGGGTATGAACTGGCAGAGGACCACAAGAAACAGGAAGCCTGAAACAGGATCCACCACAGACTACAGGGAGGAATCATCCAAACAACTTCCACAGAGGAATGAAAGTGAAGAGATTCCATGGGTGGTAGAGACCTGGAGCTGCTGAACGTTGGTGACTGCTAGATTAGAGATGCTAAAAGAGGGAGAAAAGACCAAGGGTGAAGGCAGGATGGTAACAGAGGCACTGCTGTCATTTGCTGGGAAACAAATGTATCAGGAGTCTTGGAAGGGACTGCTCAGTCCATACTTCACCATTCTGACACTTCGATCCAGAGTGTGGCTCCAGAGATGTCTGACTTAGACGTAAAGACCTGGGAGGTAACAGTGAGGGACCTGAGCTGACGTCATGGATTTGGACACAATCTCTCCAGCAGAATAGAAAATAAATCACACTGAGCTATCTCCAGCCCCCTCCTGTATTTAAAGTATGTATTCTCTAGTATTTTTTGGGGGGGACTGTTATAATGAAAAAAAATCATAAAAATTTCTCTCTTACTATTTATAAATTAAACAGGTACAGACACAGATATTATATATATATATATATATATATATTCCCATTGCTTAATTAATGCTATACCAAAAAGTGTTAGATAAATCAAAATTTCATGAGGCAATAATTTTACCACTTAAGATGTAATATCTATCTATTCTTAACTTCTCAGACTTCTAGCCCTAAATGTCCCTCTTAATAAGATTCCGTATCAATTTACACAATCAATTTATACAAAATAGAGTTTAGATTCTCCAAAACACAAATAATATAAAAAAATTCTTTCACAGCATGGTACTGTGGCTGAGATTCTTAACCTAAGTACAAGAACTTTGATATAAAGACCTCTTACCAGCCAGAAAAATAATCTTCTTAGGTTACGAAGTCCTTTTGTCTTCAGTCAGATTTGGAGTTTTTTGTTTGTTTGTTTTTCTTTGTTTTGTTTTTGAGGCTGAGTCTCACAATCTAGCCCAGGATAACCTTGAACTTCAAATCCTGCTGCATATAACCCCAAAGTGCTGGGATTGTAGGGACAAATTCCCATACATAGAGAGATTTTTTTTTTCTTTTGGTATTTTTGAGACAGGGTCTCCCTTTAGTACCAGCTGGCCTGGAACTCACTCTGTAGACCAGGTTGGCCTTGGAACTCACAGAGATCTGCTTGCCTCTGTCTCCCAAGTGCTAGGATTAAAGGCGTGCACCACCATGCCTGGCTTGAGAGATTTTTTTTAAATAAATTTTCAACCAAAAAAATATACAACTATAACTCTCGAAGGCACATTTACTTCTAAAGTATCTTATTTCTTTTTATTTGTGTGTGTGTGCATGCACCACAACATGTATTTCGAGGTCAGAGGACAACTTTAGAGAGTTGGTTCTCTCTTTCTGCCATGTGGGTTCTGAGACTGAATTCAGGTTCCCATGTTTGTTGGTGAGCACTTTTACCTGGCTAAGTCCTCTCACCAACCCCACATACAACTTTCTAATAAGTTAGGTACTTGACAGGACCATCACCGTGACTCTTAATAAAACATTATCTAGTTTCATAGTTATAAATATAAAACAAAATAGATTCAAGACTATGGTAGACATTTTCAAAGATAAACTTTCAATTAATTTATAATATATAAAGTACTGCGACATGGGTCAAACAGATTTAAGTGACACCTTCTTCCACTTGATAATTTCCCCATGTCTCAAGAGAAACTTTACTGTTTTACTCTACTTAAAATCTGTCTTAAGTTACTACAGACACCATACATATCTATCAATATATACAAGGCAAGCTGATAGTGTAGTTGTGAAAAATTAAATGATGATCTCTAAATATTATTGTAAGATGAATGGTAGCAACAAGACTTTTTTTTTTAACCTTTAATGCCAGAAGCGTAAGTCTGATGGGGGCCTGCTGAGAGGGAGGCAGAACCAGAGCTCTAATTTGCTCAGAGAGAAATCTGACTGGCCCACAATGGTTTGATCCTGTCATATAGCCACCATGACTACAAGACATGGGGCCAGCTTGTATCAACAAAGAATATTTAAAACTTGAAAATATGTCCTTTCACTTGGGGGTGGGGGGCGAAGGCCCAGCAACGTCCAGTTCCCTCAAGTGCTGGTCACCCATTTATGACCCAAACTGTACCAGTGAAGAGGACAATGGCAGTGAGCAGTGGTCAGGCCTGAGCCTTCCCCATACCCCAGCTGACACCCAACTGTGCAGAGGCCCAAAAGGGACATCTGCATAATTTGAAGCTGTTGTTTATCACATGTTGTATTGGCCTTGGCCTAAGACTGCTAAGTAAGTTATAATATCTTTATAATATATAAAGATATAATAGGGGATTCCCCTTCACCGGAAGCTCTATTAACACTAGATGTTAGGTCTCTCCAAAACAGCCCCTGGACTTCTAGTCTCACACATTCATACAAGTATCGATTGCAAAATTACAATTCTAATGTCTTTCTTTGACAAAATATTATTCTTAACATGCACTTTATGTTTCTTACAGAATATCTATAAAACTACAATTGCCTAGATCTATCTAATGGTGCTAATCAAATATCTGTGATCAGTAAGATATCTCAAAAATCTCAACTTATAAGTGACCTGTAACAGCAGATTAATTTTTGTTACATATAATTACATGTACTGTATTCTTACATAAAAACATGTTTATAATGTGTGAAAGTAATTTATTTATATACAACTCATCTGCTGTGTTTGATATTATCTGCTTTTATTTGCCAGCTTAACCCTTCTATCCATCATGTATCCATACAAACTAAAAAGACCTCGAGATCTTGTTTTCAATGAATATTAATTTTACCTTACTTTTAAATTAACTTTTTGAACTGGTGATTGCTGAAAATATGGAATCTTAGTAGCCAACCGAAGTTGTGCATTTGGCACAAAAAAAAACACAATAACTTGTTTCTGATTTTGTGAAGGATGTACAAAAATTGACTAAGAGCCTTAGCAAAGGTCCCGTTACCTCAGGGAAGGGACCTACCACATTCAAACCTCTGTCTGCTCTGACATCTGTTGGAACAACAGAAGTAGATTTGATATGAAATGAGCTGTGTACAAGCGTTTGAATAAGCAGCTTGCTTCTACAACAAAACTGCAGCAACACTGCTCTATAGAAATACATAAGACAGAAAGACATACGAAGGGCACAGATACTGCTTCTTTTTTCCCTTCCCTTTCTTGGAAGACTTTTCCTTAGAGTAGGCTTCTTCAACCCACAAGGACATTAAAATAATAAAGGAGATCGCCAATAAAAACTTCATCTTGAAAACTGAAGCTGCAGTAGGTCAATCTACAAGAGAACACAAGAAAATGTTTATAGTCATGAAGCTAATGACAAACCTGTGACTGCTCCTGAAAAAACAATCATTGTTATCCAGATGGTAAATACATTTGGATATCAAATCCTCACTGTTCAATACTACACAGTTAAGTGTCTTGTCAGTGTATATTCAGTCTCTTATATATAACAGTAAACCCTTTTAACATCACAGTAAAAAGTGCCTTAAATCATGGCACACAGCAAACAAGACTCAATAAGAAGTGACTGTGTAAAACTTCTGACTCTGAGGTTATATGAAATTATAATTTTACATTAAATTGGGGAGCATACCAAAATAGCTTTAGATAGATAACCTAGAGTACTGTTTAACACTATTAAAATGATTGTCTCTGACAAGTACATTTCAAGTAATTTGGGCATTATTTTTAATGTCTACATCGTGTGAATTCTGTATATATATATATATATATATATATACATATATATATACATATATATTTCAAAACAACATAAGTATTTAATTCTAAGTATTAGGCAGCTGACAGCAAAGTAAAATTTTACTACTAAAGAGTTTCACACTCTAAATCCATTGTTTTTACTTATACACATTAAATATGCATGCTACTCCCGCCCCTCAAAAGTCTATGTCTTAATTTAACTTGTTAGCTTTCCCTTCCATGTGGGAATTCATATTACACTTCTCATCAAAAATATTATTCTGGGTAATATTCATGAATCAAAATTGCAGATGTGTTCACACTTCAAATAACCTTAGCTACATGTTAATATCACTGTTCATGCTCAGATGAGAATATCCTTTCATTAAGAAAAAAACACAACTTTGAGCATTTACTATCAGCAGAATATCTAAACCTCTTCCGCACGCTTCATTTCAAACCATAAATTATTTCTCTCGCATTGTATTCTGCAGCCTAAAACCAATCCAAACACCCAATTCCCCTGCCACTCCTGTGAATCTGCATTCCCTGGGTCCAGTTTTTAACTTCCCCATTTCTGATTTTCCCCCATATTTATCCTCTACACCCAAAGGCAGGCCCACTAGGTCCTTCACCTGAACCCCCCGGGCCTCACAGTCCCACGGCCGCAGGGGGCGGTCCTGGGCTCTCCACACCAGCTCTCCCTGAGGGCGGCGGGCTACTGCGTCCCTGTCCCTGTCCCTGTCCTCATCCCTACGTGGCTTTCCCGGGGCTACCGCAGCAGGGCCAGGGGATGCTCCGACTGCACCCCAGGGCTCGGGCTGCTGCGCATCCCCGATTCCGGGCCCGCTCCGTGTCCCTGGCGGTCGTCTGACCCCGCATGATCGCTGGGCCCAGGTCGCTCGAACGTAGTGCGCCTCCCCAGCGCCCGCCACGCGCCGCCCGGACCCAGCTGCCCGCTTCCCCGCTTACCGCACGCGCTGCAGCCGCAGGCGCCGAGGTGGCGGCCGTGCGGGTCCCAGGCGCAGAGGCAGCCGCGTCCCGCGAGTCCCGCCGCCCGCGCCACCGCCGAGCCTGACGCGCCTGCTCCGCCGCCGAGCCTGCGCCGTGGCGCGCCGCCGACCGCTGCGGGGACCGCGGGCGGAGGAGCGGGTCACGGCCGCGAGGGACGAGGCTCCCCGCCAGGAGCACGTCACGACCTTGGCGGCCACCGGGGGAAGGAGCAGACTTGCAGAGGTGTCCCTTGGGAAGGGACTCACCGGGAGGCGCTGGGTGCAAGCAGCGGGGAACCGGGTTGCTTTGGCCTGGGGCTGCTCAGGGTCGCATGGCATGTGACTCTTGCAACGTACACTCTAGACAAGCAAATGGTCTTCTTGGGTCAGAGGGGACAGAGGGTGACTGTACGGATTGCCTATCATGCTGGCTTCTAACTTATGGTCAGAGAGGTAAACCCAATTTCTGAAGGCTAATCATTATTAGAAGCTTCACCTGGCCAGTCACCCCAACAGTATATTGCGCATGTGACAGTCTTTAACGTCAATCACATAATTAGCGTGAATTGGGCCTCTTCACGCAGCCCACCTTGTCTTATTTATTCTAGTTGTGCCTGGACAGGAGGGCAGTCCTTCCCATTTTACAGAGGACGCCACCCGATTTACTTGGGTTACAGATCCTAATAGGAATTTATCAGAAACTCAGTGATTTTTACATAGCTAAGCCATTTAGTTTCCGCCTTTCAGTAATAAAATATTGTCTTCATCTCCACGGTATTGTGGATGCTGAGATCTTGGATTTTTGGATTAGAGAAGTGGTGCTTTTCTGCCTTTTTTTTTTTTTTTTTTTTTTTTTTTTTTTTGTAGAGATGGAAGAGGGGACTGTCTCCCTATGTAGCCCAGGGGCTGGCTTCAAACTCCGTATAGTCCTGCCTCCACCAGCCTGCTGCTATAATCATAGATACGAAGCACCATGACCACCATGGTTGATTTTTAAGGGATGCCTGATTGACTTTTTAAATCAATAAAGCATCGCCTCCGGTGAGCATGGCCTAGCCATGTGTGCAAGCACGGTTGTGTCCACAAATATATGTGTTGACCCATAAGTATAAGTATGTGGAGCAGTAACATTGCCTGTGCAATGCCATCTTCAATCAGCTGCACGAAGCTTTCTGCTACCTAAGAATACTGATCACTAAGAAGAGATAACCTAGATACTGAGTCATTGTTCCCATATTTACAGAGCTGTACTACTACATGGAATCTGCTCAGTACACACACACACACACACACACACACACACACACACACATTGGATCAAAGCAGACTTATAAAGGAGAGCTATATCAATAATATAAATTGTATGCTATGTAACATTTGAAGAATAAGCCATATAAGGAGGAAGCTACTTCCCACATAACAATATGAGTTTAGAAACTGAAGAATGCCTAATTTGCAAGTCATCATGGAACTACTACGATTTTGAAGTAATAGGATACTCTGAACTCCTTTAATGAAAAAGACTTACCACTGTTTACACACTCATAAAGACACATTTAGAACTTCTGTGCTGGGAATTTGTATAATTGTGTGGTTCCTTTCTCCATATATATATATATATATA
>VZQC01013877.1:615238-663974 GCA_009823505.1 Rhizomys pruinosus
CAATTTTCCCCCTGTTAAATATGACAGGGTCTTAACTGTGGCTTAAGACATCTCCTAACCTGTGAGAGATGTAAGCTTGTTGCATCATCCAGGGGTTATTTCTCCAGAGGAGAGCCCAATAGCCAATATGATTTGGGATATACAGCCACATGGCTGCCTCTGCTGCACATGTATTTCCAGGCAGGTGAGGTGTAGCTGGTGTTGAACGGTGGAAGTTTGCTGACTCCCCCCCCACCCCCCGGGGCCCTTTTTTTATTTTGCTTTATTTGGTTTAGTGCTCCTTTGGTAACCCTCCTGGCATTCCAGAGGCCATCGTACACTTGCAATAGTGTGGTCTCAATACACCCCTCCCATGTTAACGTCAGGTCTTCGGTCAGCAGGGTCTTATTGCCTCTCCTCCTGTAGGTATCTCAACTTAGAGGCAAGGAGCCCTTAACCTTTTGTGGGGCATTGGATCCCCGGGCCAACTCCCTGGTAGAACAATCCATGCTGATGTCAGAGCTCCTGTATTAATATATTTGCCTAAGTGCATAGCCCTAGGACTTTAGTATTATATTTGGTTCTGAACGGAGTAATCCCTTCCACAGTTCCCATGTCTAGTAGTCAATTAAAGAAAGAGCGTTTTACCGGTTTTAAAGAGATTACCTCTACAATAGTTGTCTCCAATTTACAGTTGGGGAAGGACCTCATCACATCATATTTCTCTTGTTCTATGGGGGGAAGGCAAGAAAGTCTCTCATATCAGAACCTTTGTGGCACCTAGAAGGTAAGTTTCATTAGGACTCATTATAACTAGTTGTTCATGTAGATCCACAGAGGGGTTCGATGTTATGGCAATCTGAGGCTTTTCTTCTCCTTTGAATGTTCAAACGGGTCAGCCTTTCCGTTGCCACTTTTTGGTACATCCAACTCAATGCAAACCTGTATCTTTTCTTTCTCAGCCTTTAATTGGTGACAGTTTTGTCCTGTTGGAACAAATACAATCTTTTCCCATAGTTAGTTTTAAGATTTGAATTGCAAGGGTTTGATGAAAAGGTTTCATGTCTTTCTGTATCCCCCCCCCCTTTTTTTTAGCGTATGAGTCTCCAGAAAGACAGTTTTATTATACAGACTGTAGGGTGGAGTCAGGCACAGATTTCATCAAATTCACCCCATGTTGTTTTTGGTGACTATATATGATTAACTTGGGAAGCAAACTTAATTTTTACGTTAATCATCTTAAAGAGAATGCTACAAGGTGATCCTGTACAACAGAGAAATTATAGAGAACATTTGTATGTGTCAATCCCAAAGTTCTTGCTCTACAGATTTTTTGTAAAGCAAATGTGGGCAACAGCGAATTATATCTCCATTAATTCAGATGCATTACCATTTTTATCAGATTCTGAAACCATGTTGTTTAATATCACAATGTTTACTTTACTAAGTCCTAAAACACATGTGCCTGTAGACAGTGTCTAGGCGAAACGGGGTACTTGCTGACTCAGCGTCAATTAAATATGCTAATCGAATATACACCCGTGTCCCTCTCCCACCCATCCCCCCTTTCCATTTCTTAGGTGTTTCTCAGCCATCTCTAGTTCCTCAAATTTAAAGTCTCTGTTCACTCTTTGCCCATCTATTGAGTGGATCATTTGTTTTCTTTCTTGTTTGTTTTTTGAGTAGTTTATATATTCTGGAAATCAATGCTTTGACAGATGTTTCTGCGGTGAAGGTTTCCTCCCACTCTGTGGGATTTCTTCCATCTCATTTTGGTTAGTATAATTCCTAGAGAACATATATGAAATTGATTGAGTTAATTGTTTCCATTTGAAAATCAAGACAGGCTGTCCTAGCCAGAGGCTAGGTCAGGTACAGTGGGGCTCATGAGACAGCTGAAAGCAATGCTGATGTCATTAGCTCAGTTAAAGCCCTGCCTTAAATTTCACAGTAGATGACAGTGCTCTTTCACTGACTTCACCATACACACTAAGCGTTGCCTTTAACAAATTCTAACTCCAAATGGGAATTGATGTAGAAGAAAATAAGAAAAGCCAAGAAGGAGGAGGTAAGCCAAATTTTATAAAGGTCACAAGAAACTGGAATGCAAGCCTAGAAATGAAATACAGCAAATTTAATATTATTTCCATTGTTTTTTAAGCAATATGTTTCACTAACTCCATATCGACAAGTAGAAATATACTTCAAGAAATAGCCTCTTCATTTCACAATTTATTGGGATAATATTATTTTGTGAGTAAATGTGGCATTATTGATTCAAGCATTTTAACTTGGCCAAGTACAAAATAATTGCAGAGCTCTTTAATAGAGAGTCACCAACATATTTCTTCACTTTAGCTAATTCAAAAGTGAGGATTTCAGCGGGGCATGGTGGTGCACACATTTAATCCCAGCACTTGAGAGTGGATCTCTATAAGTTTAAAAGTCAGCCTGGTCACTAATGAGTTCCGAGGACACAGGGCTACAGGAGATAACCTGTCTCAAAAACAACACCACCACCAACACCAACCACACACACACAAAGTGAGTACTCAGCTGGGCGTGTGCACATGCTTTAATCCTAGCACATGGGAGGCAGAGGCAAGATGGATCTTTGTGAGTTTGAGGCCAGCCTTGTTTGAGGCCAGCCTTGTCTCTACATAGAGTTTCTGGACAGCTAGGGCTACAAGGGAGACCACTTTAAGGGCTACAGGGAGACCCTGTCTCAAAAAAGACAAAAAAAAAAGTGAGTATCTCATTGACTTATGAAAAGCAAAATGTCAAACTCCTTCTCTCAGTATTATAAAGCCTTTTGTGTTGTACAGGAGTCTTGCCCAGCTACAGCCACTACACTGTGAATAAAACGATCAGTGAAGCAGGATACCTGCTCAGATGTAGTTTCATATTTGTGCAAGGATTCCATTTATGATGAAGTTTACATTTCTAATTAGCATGGAAAAGATGGATTAATCAAATGAAAGAACTTCAAATTAACACTCTACCTAACTTTTTAAAATTGCATTACTTTCTGCCCTGGCTTCAAAACAGACTCTATGGAACTTAATTACTAAAAAGCAAAATACCGTGAAGGTAATAATGTCCCCGAAGAGGGGACACTCCTCAATTCTCAACTTAGAAGTAACCACAGGGAGAAATAGATGCAGACAAGGACTTCCTTTCAATGCCCACCAGACAACATCCAGAGAGTTCCTTTCCTCACATCAGGAAAGAGCATTGGCCGCATAGCCACTGATGTCTCGGCAGAGCTTGGATCCTGGAGCCTGTGGTTCTTCCTCATCTTCCTTTCTCTGAGCTGGAGCATCTGTTGAGATGCTGCACTGCCACATGGAGTTGTTATGTGGAAGAATCTGCAGCTGGACAGTGCAGAGATAGCACCTAGATGTCTCTGCATTCTGTACTTGATAGAATTCTGTCATAGCGGAGGATATGTGTTAAACATGTACTGTGTCAGTTTATCAGATCACTATGGTCTGAGAATTCCTATCCTAAAAGGTCTTAGGTTAGTTTGGGAAGAAAGATGGTTTTTGTGTCAGACTTGCATAGCAAGGTAAGCACCAGCCTCATTCTTCGAAAGCTCAGAAGGCCCCTGCAGGCTGTGCTGCTGTGAGGCAGCTCACACAGGGGCTGGTCTGCTGGCTGGTCTTGTTGGACTGATCTGTACTATGTCAGTAGGGTCTTCAGCTCCAATCAGATCTCCTCTTCCAAATTTGATTCTTTGGTGTGTCTGATGTATGTATGTATGCATGTATTTATGTATGTATGCATATATTTATGTATGTATGTATGTATGTATGTATGTATGTATGCATGGATGGATGGATGGATCACTGAAAAGGGGCTCCAACAACTTTGACACATCACTCGTAATACCAGTGTTGGTGACTTGAGAATTGGAGGAGCCTGATTCAGAGTCAAACTTGCCCTCATGGATTCCAGTTAGATATTGTCATTCCCCATTTTATGTCCATTTTTCTTTCTCTAGTTTGCTTTGATGACTTCAGACCTAGCAGGAGATGCCAAATTAATAGCTGTACATGAACTGTTTAATATAGTAGCTTAACTGCCTATTATAAATTCTACATCTTACAGCAGTCCCTATAATTCTATCTCTGATTAAACTCTAATATGAAGATCAGTGTTTTCCATGTATGAGAACAGTGTAACTGTGGTGAACACAGACTTTAGATTTCTAGGTTACATACCTCATGAGTGTTTGCTGGATAGCTTTAGCTGTCAGCTTGATGCATCTGGGAAGAGAAGAACCTCCATTGGACTGGCCTGTGGCCATGTCTGTGGTCTGTAGGGTATTTTCTTTTTTCTATTTCTTTTGTTCTTTTCAAGACAGGATCTCCCTGTAGTCCCAACTGTCCTGGAACTCACTCTGTAGACCAGGCTGGCCTTGAACTCACAAAGATCTGCCCGCCTCTGCCTCCCGAGTGCTAGGATTAAAGGCATGCAACAGCATTTCCCTGTGGTCTCTGTTTCAGTCACTGTATCTAGGCTCCTGCCCCAATATCCTACCCTGGGTCCCCTCAATAATGAACTGTAATCTGTAATGTGAAATAAACCCCTTCCTCCCCAAGTTGGTTTTGGTCAGGGTTTTATCCCAGGAACAGAGAAGCTGACTAGGACAGAGTGCTAACAATATTTAGGGGAAAAAATCAGTAGTCTATGTATGTATTATATGCAATTCATATTATATCCATATATATAAACTGAATATTTCATATAAATGTAGGTAAAACCAGGTCTGTAATACAGATAGAACACATGAAGCAAAACAGCAAGCTTGGGAACAGAGTAGTTCAGTTGAAGAGCAGATATAAGATATCTGTCAATCATTATTTTTGCATGCTTATTAAGGTGTTTCCCACAATTTTAGCATTCGATAGGGAGAAAGAACATAGAAAGTCATCTTCACGGGCTGGAGAGATGGCTCAGTGATTAAAACCATTGGCTGCTCTTGCAAAGGACCCAAGTTCCATTCCCAGCACCCACATGGTGGCTAACAAGCATCTGTAACTCCAATTCCAGGGGATCAAACACCCTCTTCTGACCTCCATGTGTACTGATCAACACAGGTGCTCTTAAACATATTCGGGCAATACACTCATACACATAAAATAAAATAATACATAATTATTAAAAAAGGAAAGTCATCTTGAGCCATCTGGGTGGATGCCATCCAAACAATCACAGGCCTACATAGAAGTCCATGACAGGAGGGTAGATTTTCTTTCTCTGAGTGAGCTAGGCCACTCGATGCAATTCTTACAGAGAATCATATTTGTGTTGATTCTTTTTCTCTCTAAAGAGACCTGACTAGTATGAGGGTAGGCATCTCCAAAACCTTACACAATGGCCTACCTGTAGTTTTCAAATGTAGGTGATGATGCCAAGAGAAACAATCACAGTTAATATATTAAGAACATAGTCTGTGTCCTACAGTGAGCCATAGATTTCACGTTCAAGTTCATAGTTAATACACAACAATGACTTGGGTGGGTGCTTTTATTATACCTCACTATGGGGAAAGAAAGTTTCATGGTCATACAAGGAGCATAAGACACAATAAGGAATTGGCAACAGACCATCTTATTCCAACTCCAAAATCCTTTACCTCTATAGTAGCAATATTGTAGATAACAATTTTGAACATCAGATCAGGATAGCAGAGCTCAGATATCTTGTCTCGGTCTTAATTTAGTGATATTTTTCTGCATTGTTTTAACTGCTTTGATACAGGCATTGGGGAAGAGTTAAATTAGAGTTCTGACAGAAAGTATATAGCCCGGGTTTATTTTTCATCTGATCTATTGGTCAGAGCTTCAACTTTTATACCAACTGTTGGAGTGAGTGCAAATGTATGAAGATTTGACATCACTAACTGAAGTTCAACATACACACAAAAGGGTCAATTTATGGTTTTTGTTTGGTTGGATATTTTGTTGTGTGTTTTGTTTTTGTTTATGAGACAGGGTCTCAGATATGCTGGTTCAGGGGAGGCATGGGTTAAACTCACTATGTAACTGAGGCTGCCCTTCAACTTCTAGTCCTCCTGCCCCCACCTCCCAAGTGCTGGGATTATAGGCAAGTACCACCATACCAGGCAAAGATCACATTTCTTGTACAGCTCAAGGAATCTTTGCAAATTCCACACAGCAGCAGATCAAGCCCTATACCTAGAATCTGATATCAGCAGCTCTCCTTTCATCCAGTGCCAACCATTCTTCCCCCAAAAGGTCATTTTCCTGACATCTAAACCCAGAGACTAGTCATGCCTTTATTAAGTTACACCATATTAAGTACACTTATGTAAGTGGGATCAACTATTATAGACTGTGCGGAAGTATAGTGTGTATACATGCTCCTTTATAGCACCCTTTCATCAAAAATATTGATTTAATCAATATTATTGATATTGATGAGTATAACTATTTATTCCAAGTAATTATAAACTTTGTTCCAAATACATGACAACTTCCTTATTGTATAAAATTGATAGACATCTAGGCAGCATATTTAGATATCCTCAATTGGGGATGTATCTTTCTGCCCAGTCTTCTACTTTATCATTACTCATTTCTCATTCTTTCTTTTTTTCAGACAGAATCTCATGTAGCCCAAGCTGGCTTCAACTCAAACTTGCTATGTAGTAGAGGATGACCTTGAATTCCTGATTTCTTGTTGTACCTCCCAAACACTAGGATTATAGTTATGAACTACTATGCCTAGGTTGAATTGTGAAATCCACAATCAGAAATATGTATCACAGTTTTATTCTACATTGTGGGTTGCTTTTCAACTCTTTTTAAACATTTATTTATTTTTGCATGCATCAGTGTTTTCCTTGTGTATGTGTAAATGCACCCATGTATTCAATGCCCATGGAAGCAAGAAGGGGCCATTGAATCCCCTGGAACTATAGTTACAGATGATTGTTAGCTGCCATGTGGGTGCTGGGAACTGATCCTGAGTCTTCTGCTAGAGCAACCAAGGATTTTAAACACTGAGCCATATCTCTTATTCTACCTTTCAACACTTAATGTACTGTTCAATGATCAGAAGCCCTAAAATTCAGATGGTCTCTTCCTTAATTTCTTGTCAGTATCATTATTGCCTTCTGTATCCTATTTAGGGGAATATTAGTAAAATATTCTCTCATACTTTCTCCTAAAATGACTTTGATTTATTCTTGACTTTTTGATAAGAAGTTATCTAACACTAATGTTTGTACTTGGTTCAACGAGGGGTCAAAACACTTTCTTGGCTGGCATCCACTTAAGCCTGTATCATTCACTGAAAATGTCATCTATTATAAACACTCTGATTTTATCACATAAATGCATCATATATTAACTGTCATTTATGTAAGCTACATCTCCATCGAATCACACCATGAGGTGGAATTTAGCATGCCAAAGCTTTACTGTGGAATGTTGCTAGGATCAGTACTGGGGGAAATAATTGATCAGATGATAAAACACTGGGATGAGAGAGAGAGAGAGAGAGAGAGAGAGAGAGAGAGAGAGAGAGACCAGGCTGTAATGTAATACCAAGGGAGGCATCAACAAACCACACAGGTCACTCTGGAGTGGAGTCTGGAGCATGGCCTTGATTATTCAGTCATAGGATGCAGTAAGGCCTTGCACAAAGAGCATGCCATTAACTAAGGCAATCATTCTCAAAGAGGGCTGGCACCTAAAGCCATCTTCCCACACTGCTGAGACCAATGAGGGAGGTCAGTCCTTTATTTCCAGACATTTCTCATTTATTTTTTCTGTTAATTATTAGACATTCTGCTTAATGTGAGTGGCTTGGTCTGGGGGTAGTCTTTGATCATAGACCCACATCTCTGTGACAGTGGTTCACATGATCTGTAGCAGGGTTACTAAGGATCTCATGCTGGTCAACCGATTGCTTAGTGGATGTACATCTGTGGTGTTCACAGTGGCCTGCATGGAGAATATAGTGTTTTCCTGTCAAAATTCATCGTAGGGACAATTGTGGATGGTCCTATACAGTCAACCTGAACTCTCTTAATTGAAACTCCTTTCTCAGGTGACTCTAGGCTGGCTCAAATTGATGGTTAAAGCTAAGTAGGATAACTCTCAAGTAACTAGCTTGTGACTTCAGACATGTTCAGGCTTAACCTTTAAGATATATTAATTATGAGTCACAATGGATTGTAGACACATTAATCAAACCTCATGGAAGAGGTGAAGGAACCCAGCTTATGAGGAGCAGCTCTCACACATGGTCACCCACTATGATCACGTACCTCCTTCTCTATAATGGTAGAGCACACTAACACACTGGGACAAGTATGCTCTTCAGAAGGCATGGAATTATCCAAGGAAGATGGCATGGCCCTGCTACAGAACCTTGAGGCTCTGTGTGATGATTCCCCCTCTGAAGCGACCAATAAACTCCTTGCAGTATATTTTATTACTAGTAACTAGTATAAGGGTGAAAATTACTAGGAGAATAGGGACTAGAAAGGGAAAGTAGAGAAATCAGTCAATTAACGGACACCAGGTTGAGTTTGTAGGCAGACACCTCTTCATAAGCAGACACCTGTGTGTGAAGCAATGCAGGAGATACTGTGGAACCTACATCACGTTCTCACAGAGGAGGAACAAAGACAACCGGATTCATCTACAAGCTCCATGACCGATCCATTGAAGTTTGCCTATGCGAGCGCCAACTCTACAGTCCAGGCTTCAACTAGCCTGACATATTCCCTGAGCAGAAGTAAAGGCCCCATGCAAACTAGGCACTGAATAAGGGTGTCCCCCCAAGTTCATATTAGATCCTGAATCCCAATGTGACTGTGGCACTGTTTAGACTGATTGCCAACTCCATGAGACCTAGGAGACAAGCCTCTGGGCACATCTGTGAGAGACTTCTAGACTGGGTTAGTCGAGGTGGGAAGCCCCACCCTGAATGCATGACACCATGGGCCAGGGTCCCTGAATGAATAAAAAGGAGAAAGGCAGCTGAGCACCAGTGTTCATCTCCTCTACTTCCTGTCTGTGGGCGCAATGTGACAGCTCCTCTCCCCCCCCCCCCCCCCCCGCCATTACACCCTCCCGACTTCTAACTATGGTCCAAAATAAAAACTTATCCTTCCTTTAAAAAAAAAAAAAAAAAAGAAAATCACCAGCTCCCTCTGAAGACTACAGGGTCTGTTGAAGAGGCTTTCCTGCTCTGGGTCCTACTAAAAGGGAGAAATTAGTGTGCTATTTGGTATGGAACATATCATCATTTCTAAGTTTAACACATAGGTCATTCTTAACACAAATGGGCCTATCCAAGATTGTCTTTCCATGTAGATGATTGTCTTTCCATGTAGTTGAAGATGCAGGATGTAGTAATCTACCTCTTACTTGGAAGCATAAAGGAACTCTGGACCCCTAAAGATATTACTGGGGCTGGAGAGATGGCCTAGTGGTTAAGAGTGCCAACTTCTCTTGCAGAGGACCCGGGTTCGATCCCCAGCACCCACATGATGGCTGAGAACCAACCGTCTGTAACTCCAATTTCAGGAGAACTCCAGTTCTAGGAAATCCGACACCCTCTTCTGACCTCCAGGCATTGCACGACAGGGGTGCACAAACCTACATGCAGACAGTACATTCATACACAAAAATAAATAAATAAATAAAATTTAAAAAAGAAAAATATATATTAAAAAAAGATATTACTGGTGTGATAGGTCTCTAAGACTTTGTGGGTTTTGTTTCCCATTCATTGCAACTTATGTGTGTTACCAAGGCCCCCAACCAACTAGGATAATGAATCGGTGCAATAGAACAGTATAATATTGTGTTTCATGGGATACTCAGAGATGTATATTTTCTTAAATTATGTCCTGGAGCACTGAAAGGCAGTTAACATAGTCCAACAACAAAACTGTAAATGTCAAAGAATTTCCTGACACTTGCAAGTTGTTTATGATCCTTCTATGGATAAGCTTGGGAAATGCACTGATGAAATCAATGGCCGCACACCATGCACCCGTAATTTTGCTCTAATGAAGATCATTGCATCTGGCCCTGCAGGTGCAGTTGAGACTACTACGAGGTTGAATTCCAGTGGTAGTCTCCTGTCCTACTCCTCTCCAGTCAGAGAGCAGATGACTTTGCTCCGGACTCGCCTTCTAACATCTGCTTTTCTGAAGATTCCTGGCACAACTGCTGCAATTTTGCTTTTATGTGGAGAAGACTCTGAGACAGGGATGAGGTTGCCAGTCATTTATTACAAAATACTCCTGGGATTCCCCAACTGTGGATGAGCCTGAAAAGAAGCAGGCCTGGATAGAGAATGAGGTTAAGGTGAAATGCCATGTCCAAAAAAAAGAAAAAAAAGCTTCTGTGGATTCTCTGAAGAAATCATGAGCCTTCCAGAGCTATCCTGGGTTGGTGCTAGGGCTGTCTCTTTCTAGCCCTGTGGTGGGTTCCAGCTCACTTGGAAGTTCTTCTGACTAGGTCTGAGCTACTTGTCTTCAACCAAAATGACCTCTGGAGAGGGAGGAGAGTCAAAAACCATGTTCCAGCAGCACTTTTAGCAGAAGGGAGAACAAGTTCTTCACCTTGAAGGGAGTAAAGGCCCCTGTGTGTCTCAGAATATCCCTCAGATAAAAGGGAGGGGAGGATTTTAGCTCTTCCTTCCTGTTTTATTGTTCAACTCTGTTGTCTTTGCATAAATCACATTGGTTTATTGACTGTAGTTTTAGGATGGCTCTTGATATTTAGTGCAGGCTAGCCTAATTCCTCTTTATTGATATTGCCATAGTGATTCCTGGACTACTCTACAGATGTTTTAGAATGGGTACATAGATATATATATTTTTTGAGACAGGGTCTAAGTGTACAGCTCTGACAGGCCTGGAACTCATGCCTTAAACCAGGCTAGCCTTAAACTCACAGAGATTTGCCTCCCAAGTGCTAGGATTAAAGATATGTATCAACTCACTTGGCTGAGTTAATCAGTTTAACTTAAATTTTAAAAATAGAACATCTGGAATTTTTGTTGTGGTTGCATAGGATCTATAGGAGAAACCTGACACTTTTTCAATATTGCATATTCAGACACCATACCTTCAATAAACAAATATCCTCCCTGAATTCATTTAGCGTAAAAGCTTTTGAAAGACTTAGTTATAGACACTTGTATTTGTTGACACTACTGGAATGTTTTTTTTTTTCTATTTTAGTTCTGTTGTTTCATTGGTAGAATGTAAATGATTTCTGTAGATTGAATATTTATTTAATAAACTTGATAAATTTACCATTTGATTCTAATTGTAAATTCTTAATACTTTCTAGGCATACAATCATTATGTCAATGGATACTGGTCCTATTTGTTTCTTTTCTTTACAATGACTATGCCTATTTTTGTTCCTTATCTTAATAACTAGATTTTCAGTAAAATGTTCAATGATGTGTTGATAATGAACATACTTTGTTAATTACTGGTTTCAAGGGAAGTGTTTTTCATTATTTCACAGTTGTATAAATTTTTGTGTGAATTTATAACAATATAGGTATAATCTTACCTTCTAATATTCTAATAAGAATATTCTTGGATTTTTATTATGAAGAAATGTTGAATATTCTCAAATATCTTTCTAAGTCTATCAAGATTATCATGTGATTTCCCTCCCCTCCTTCAGTATAGCAAATTTTTCACATAGTTTTTGTTTTGTTTCCAATGGTAAATTAATTAATTTTGCAAAATGGGAAAAACCCATCTGGTATTGGCATTTATATAATTTAAAAAAAAATCTTGAATTCAAAATGCTAATATTTTACTAAACTGTCTTTGCATCTGTCCTTATGAGTGGCCTGTAACTTCCTTAGTAATTTCCTTGGTAGGGTTTGGAATCAAGATTTGAAGATGAGCTGAGTAAAAATAAGAACTAAGCCTACTTTTTCTATTTCCTAAAAGAACTCTTGTCTGAATTTATTAATTATTTGAATGTTTGTACTAGCACATCAGTGACAATATCTAAGGAATGGATTTTCATTGTGAGATTTTTTTTTTTTTCGGTCTTTTTGAGACAGGGTCTCCCTGTAGCCCCAGCTGGCCTGGAACTTACTCTGTAGACCAGGCTGGCCTTGAACTCACAAAGATCCACCTGCCTCTGCCTCCCGAGTGCTGGGATTAAAGGTGTGCACCATCACGACCAGCAAGACAGAAGTGTGGGAAGCTAAGGAACAGAGGGGAAGGAAAGAGTCTTCCCTGACCAGGAATCAAACCCAGGCCGTGGCGGTGAGCTCTGAATCCTAACCACTAGGCCACCAGGGAGCATTGGAGATGTTTTTAAATAATGTGTTCAGTTTTAACTTTAAAATAACTCTACAACAACATTCAGTCCCTGGATGATTACTGACTTTGTCTACATACCAAGTGATACATAAAATATATGTTAGGAACTATTCTGACCTGAGTTTATGGAGAAGGAACAAGGGGCAATATGTGTGTCTATTCTGCAGAATTCACATTGTGGAGGGGAGGCAGACATGTTAACAATACAACAATAAATGTTTAAAAACTATTTTATATTATTTTTATTTTATGTGTATGAGTGTGTTTCTTGCATGAATGTAAGTGCATTTGTGTGTGTGTATGCAATACCCCTGGAGGTCAGAAGAGGGCATCAGATCCCCTGAAACTGGAGTTATGGATGGTCATTAGCTACCACATGGATGCTGGGAATCAAACCTGTCCTCTACAAGAACAACCAGTGGTCTTAACTGCTCAGCCATCTCTCCAGCCCCTGAATCTTAAATTTTAATTTTAATTAAATCTAAGCGAAGGTTCATGGTGCCATGGGAGTTGAAAGTAGAATACATTAATCTCATCTACATGTGTTAGGAATGCCTTTTTAAAGTAATTTATGCACAACTAGGATTTCAGCTTATCAGTACTTACATTTATATTATTCTCTTTGTCTTTGAAATGTTCTCTTAACACGATGGCTCTTGTCCATGCATACTCTTCCATCTTGGAGTGTACATGAAATCATATCTCTAGTTGAGAGGCCCGGTTCTCTGTGGCTTTTGTCTGGTTGGTGAGAAAGCCTGGTTTCACCACTCTCTGCTGCCATTGCGTCTCTTTACCACACGGTGTCGCTGTCGACAACTTGACGGCCAGTCAGGGACGTGACTTAACACTTGCAGCTCCCAAGGATTCTGACAGAGCTCCACTGAGGGATTGTTACACGTCTAGCCACTTGTCTATATGTCCCTCAGCTGTTTGTAGCCATGGCCCAGACTCTAGGAGTACTAATTCAAAATATATTCAGAAGTCATTTTGCAGCTCTGAATCACTGTTTAAACCTAAAGATTTAGCTACATCCTTTGTATTTCTCAAAACTCAGATGGTCCTAAATACCTCTTCATTCTAATTCATTTCCTACCCTGGCAGGAAGTGATAGACTAAATATCTGCTGGAGGATGTCCGTGTAGCCTTTTTGCTGTCAAGGAGAGTACTCCGTTCAGATAGAGGTGGGGATCTGTTTTCAAATTTCTAGAAAGATTTATCCTCTCAATGATTGCCTAGGTAATTACTGGCTCTGCCATCACAGATCAAAGACAGGCAAAATAAAGCAAAAGTCTTTTTCCAACTCTCTCAACTTCTGGCTACCTTTGTCATGGAGAAAGCTATGAATTGATACAAATGTTATAAAAATGCTTCATGTATCCATTCTCAGCAATCAGAATGCTTTCAAGCATTCTTTGTGATAGACGTCAGGATTCTTTCATTTTCTCTCAGACTTCTTCTATTTTCTAGCCTCTAATTCATTTTCCTCATCCTTCCCTGATCAATTTCAGTTTCTCTACATCTTTCAAAAATTGTGGTGACCAAAAGTAGCCACAATATCCAAATAACTAGCTCATGAATGCATAATATAGCACAAAGATTACTTCCAAATGCTCCATGAATTGTTCTGTTTAATAAATTCCAGAACGATGGTGTCGAGGTTAGCATCAGCTTCCCGGTTTTCCTTTTCTGTGTATAGTCATCACTTCCAATATTTTTATTCATTTACTAAATTTTGTTCTATTTCAAAACCCAACATTTTTGTTAGTGTTACTTTGATTCTTTAACATTACAGAATAATGCCAAGATTTCCAAATGCTAAAGTACCCTACGGCTCAACCCCTGTATAAGTGCTAAATTGATATTCAATATTTTTTTATAAATGTTGCCAGGCATGGTGGCACACATCTTTTTTTTTTATTATTTATTTCTGTATGTATATGAATGTACTGTCTGCATGCAAGTTTGTGCACCCGTGTCGTGCAATGCCGCGGAGGTCAGAAGAGGGTGTCGGATTCCCCTGGAACTGGAGTTCTCCTGGAATTGGAGTTACAGATGGTTCTCGGCCGCCATGTGGGTGCTGGGAATCGAATTCGGGTCCTCTGTAAGAACGGTCAGAGCTCTTAACCGCTAGGCCATCTCTCCAGCCCGATATTCAATATTTTTATTGTATTGAGTTTTGAAATAGCTACTCAGTAGTTTTCCTATTATATCATAACCTTCTTGGAGAAAAGCATTGTTAAAACAAATGTTTCTCTATGTTTTCTCTGATTCTGGGGAAAAGAATCAGAATATTTTCTTCTACTTCAGTAATAATGCAATAATTTTGTCCAAGACTAAGAACTTCCAACAATGCACAATTATTAAAAGAGATTCTTTTCTTCTTGCAAAATAAAAGAGAATCTTTTCTTTTAGCTTATATTGCCTGAAAGCAGATAAACTGATGAAATACTGCTTAAAATACTTTGTGTCTTAAGCTTTTGTATGTAAACTCTACAGCATGTTCCACTGTTCTAAAAACAAAATGCATTTGATTGTTCTACAGTTCATAGAAGCCAATACAATCCAACCAACAAATCTTGGATTATATTGGAAACAGTCAAGGAAAACCCTAAAATGAGAAATGCAAAGTTTAGGCAATTTTTAAGAGTTTTTTTCCCCCCAAATCAGTGATCAAAATTCGGTTAAACAGTAGTCACTTGCAAGATCTAAGTTTCTTTTTTCCACCCACCATCTCTAAATTTCCCACTTCAGTTTGACATCAAATTCAAATACTGCAATAAATACACCTTACCTGTTATTATTTAGTAAATAGGCTAAATTTTTATCTTTCACTGGGCTCCAAACTAGCCCCTCAACAATGGGGGCTGTGGCACTGAAATTCTGCAAATTATACAGTTTATATTTGCTGACTCATGATTTCTGCTAGGTTTTGCCAATGGGAGGGGCTAGAGCAAGACTGGGAGGTGGGAGGAGGGACTTCCGAGCTCCTGGTTAGCTGTAGTTGTAGTAGCCACCCCAACACTGTAGCCGGTTTCAGCTTTCAGACTTTTCTACTTCCTATTCCTCCTGCTCAAGGATACCAGTAGCAGTCAGGTAGTACCCCACCCTTCTCTGTGGCTCCTAATTGGGATTCTCTCCTACTTATTCCCAGCACTGGGGTTGTCTCTCCTTGCTGCTATTCACTCTCTGGGTTTATTTCAGTGTTTGCCTTGGCCTTTCCATCGTACTGAAAGCCTTTGTTCCTAGATGTAGATTACTCACATCAGGAGGAAAACTGGATGGTTTTGTTTCTCGGTCCGGAATTTTGTACAATTAATAGAAAATTCTCCAATTCAAGAAAGCAAAAATTTGTAAGACATAATATCTATCTTCCTTGCAATAAAGTTGTCTGGAAATAATCAATGCCGAAGGCTGAGGAGATACATGGCTCTGAAAATGTGTAACATTCAAGAGGCTATGGGTTTGATCCCCAATACCAGAAGAAAAGAAAAGATATTAAATAATCAGCCATGAGAAAGAACAAGCCTCTTATCAGAACTAGATTTTATAGTCAGGGAATGCAAGCTAGTCCGTGAAGGAAGAAAGGAGAGGAAAGAATGGAAGACTGAGCTAATTACTGGAAACCTTTCTGCAACAACTGAAGAGATAAGTCAGTATGAAAAAAATAGAAGCATGGTTCAGTAAAATTGAAAATCTTCTAGTATTTTAATGTGACACATGTAGTTTGGGGTAAAGTTCTATTTTTAAAATATTTATTATTTAAAGAAAGACTACATCATGAACTTTGCTGGTAATTAGATGGAGCTAGAAGCCATTATGCTAAGTGAAGTAACAGAGTCCCAGAAAAACAAACCATATATGGTGTCTCTCATTTGTGGATCCTAGCACAAAATCTCTATTTGTAAGACAAACTATTCTGTTTTCATTTTTAGTAAACATAATACCTGATGTTACTCATCAACATGGCGGCTGAGAACCGTCTGTAACTCCAATTCCAGGAGAACTCCAGTTCCAGGGGAATCCGAGATCCTCTTCTGACCTCCGCGGCATTGCACGACATGGGTGCACAAATCTACATGCAGACAGTACATTCATACACATACAAAAATAAATAAAAAAATTTAAAAAAAGAAAAAGAAATTGTTTTATGAAATGTACAAAACTTCAATTAAAATATTAATATTAATAAAATATTCACCAGCTGGCTGGTGCATGCCTGTAATCACAGCACTCAGGAATCAGAGACAGGTGTATCTCTTTGAGTTCAAGGCCAGCCTGGTCTACATAGTGAGTTCCAGGACAGCTGGGACTACAGGGAGACCCTGTCTCAAAAAGACAAAAAAAGCTCACCAAAGAGAGATGAGGAAAGGTTCACTGTTGGCTATTACATTATATAAGTACATAAGAATAGGAAGTCCCCTGTGCTATTTCAGAGTATGGTGACTGTAGGCGTGTGTGTGTTTGTATACACACATATATCTTCCATGACTTTTAAAAACCTAGAAGAAAGGATTTTTGAGAGTTTTTTTTTAATTATTGTCCCGATCAAGCTAGTCAACATATGTACATCTCTTTTTTAATTTTTTAAATTTATTTATTCTTGTATGTGTATGAATGTAGTGTCTGTGTGTAGGTTGGTGCACCCATGTTGTGCAATGCCTCGGAGGTCAGAAGAGGGCATCAGATTCCCCTGGAACTGGAGTTAAAGACGGTTCTTAGCCACCATGTGGGTGTTGGGAATCGAACCAGGGGCCTCCGCAAGAGTGGTTGGTGCTCTCCAGCCCTGAGAGTTTTCATCATAATGAAATGGTAACTTCGAAGAGATAGATGTTTACTCTGTGTTGATCACAATATAGTAACCAAAGATCACATGAGAGTCCCAAACATTGTTCTTATGTATTAGTTAACACAAATTTAAAAGGAAAAAATTACTTATATATAAAACCCATCATGTATTTTTAACGCCTGTGCAAAATATAATTTAAATAACCCCACTGTAATTATTTCTTCTCCATTTTAAACATTTATAAGTAAAATTTAATACTTGATATTTAAAAGTGAATTTATGCAACCCTGGATATCACCAAATTGTCCAACTAAATCAGGTATTTATAGAGCTGTGAGAAAAATGTAGACGTTCAAATGCTACCTTCTTCCCTAGGGTAGAATTCTGCAATTTAAGAGGCATAATAATTTTAGCTAGCTAAGTTTTGGTTTTCTAGAGAAATCAGAACTTGAAAATGCTAATATAAGTAAGTGGTGTGCTAACTAGAAATAAACAAATGAGCCTCCCACAGTGCTTCTATCTTCTGAGGGTTCCTGCAGGATTTAATAAGTAGAGTGAACCTGAATGCAAAATAAATGCTCATGATTTTCTCTTCATTTAATGCAAACAGTGCATGATATTTTTGTGAAAACATTTAGCAAAATAGTGATGTTTTGACACTGTTTCTAGTGACCTTTTATAGAAACTAATTATCACAACATTAATGCATTAAACATAAAGATGTAGAACAAGTTACTTGTTTTTTTTAAATGCAGCCTTCTAAGGTAAGTTTTATAGTCAGTTTATATAGATTTAAGCTAATATTTCTGTTGTTGATTTTTATCCAGGTGAATTCTTGTGATTCCTATAAATGCCTGATTATAAATAGTTGTTTTAGGAAGCAAGTTTGTTTTAGAATTTGTACCATTATCAGTTCAATATTCCTTACTTATTCAGTTATTGCATGTTCCATAGAGTTACTCTCCAGGACTATAATAAAATATCTTTCTGAATAGTGGAACCAATATGGCAGATGATTAATGTGTTTATTTATACATAATAGCTCATATAATTAAAAAAATCATATAAAACAATAAACACATCAATTATCATCTGACTAGGACCTTGGTCATGAACTATCAGAGTAAAGCAATTATGGGGAAGATTGCAATAGAAAATTCAGACTAAAATTATAATCTTATCATTATCAAACTAGAAAAACTCAGTGTTAATTTGAATTATCTTTATTATTCTATGAAAGCCCTGGTTTTCAATATATCATTTGCTGTAACTTTTAAATCATTGTATTAGTTTATTAGTTAACACATATTATTCTTAAAATTGTCCAATCTCTAGACTTCCTGTACAGAGTTCTTCTACACACTGGAAAGCTCTAGTGTTGGATGGGAGCAAAATTAGAGGTGAATGCTTGCCCAATCTGTGGGAGGACTTGGATTTGATTCCCAGAACCCTCAACTCTCGCCAACAGTGAAATGTAGAAAGCTATAGTACAACTGATAGTCTCTACTATTACAGGCTTGGGAAAATCCGGTAAAAGATAAGATTTTAGTCCATACCGTCTCCTTTTGCCTCTTTTATCTTGCTTTCTGCCATTGACATTTCAGAGCACAGCTCAAAATGTCCTCTAATACCTAGGCCAAGCCTGCTATCCACAGGAGTGCCAATGCCCAGGCCCTCATCCTTAGTCTCTCTTAGTCCCCCTGATGTTCTTTAAAGTTCTTGCACTTGGCCATAATTGGAGAGAATCAATTGGATAAAAGAATGCCTACAGTAAAATGTCATATTTGGAAGAAGAGAGTTAGAAAAGAACAAAGGAAGAGAGAAGTGTGGGGAGGAAAGAAGGAAGGAAAGAAAGATGGAAGGAAAGAAGGAAAGAAGGAAGGGAAACAAGAATAGAGTCTCAGTGGGACTTACCTAGAAAACAGACAACCTAAATTCAATCCCTGTAGTTTTCATGGTGGAAGGAGAGAGCCAATTGCTGCAAGTTGTCCTCTGACTGCCACAGATGCACTTTAGCATGTACAGAGACACATGTATACACATGCACACACACACACACACACACACACACCAGGGTAAAAATTAATTAATTAACTAATTAATTAATTAATTAGTAAGTTAATAATAAATGTAAGAATGTTAAATGTTGTATTAATTACCTTTGTTATCTCTTTGACAGAATAGCTAACAGAAACAACTTAAGGGACATTATCTGTTCATCATGGCTGAGGAGATGTGGCTAAGTCCTAGGTAGCAAAAGCAGGTGGCACAGGATGTGGCCAAGGCCCCTTACATCTTAGGGTCCCCAGGAAACAGAAAGTGCAATTTAGCCAGGGCTAGGCTTTAACACTCAAAGGCTCTTGTCTAGAGACCCCCTTCTACCAGCCAGGTCCCACCTCTGGAAGTTTCCGCACCCTGCAAAAACATGGCCACCAGCTTGACAGCAGAAGTCCAAACAGCCTTCTGGGATGTTTGAGACTCAAACACTAACGAAAGCAGCTGGGAAAATCACCTCTGGGCTCAGCAGTTTAAGCACCAGTGTTGGAAGGGGATGTTTTCAGATAAGGTAATAAATTCTTTGTGATGAAATCTTATTCTTCTTGACCATTAACCAATCAGAGAGTTTGGTCTCCTCCCTCACATGTGTTTGCGAACATCCTGAAGTTGGGTTCTGAGAATAAAATCAAATAAACCAAGTGGAGAAAGACCTCCATCAGGGCGAGTGCGTGAGGTCTGTGAACTTAGAATACAGAAAATGTTATTTCACTTTGAACAAGTTCCTCAATATTTGGGTTTGCAAATTGTAATCTTTGAAATAAGAAGCTGAGCCAGAAGAATAATAAAATTAATCTCACTTCAGAGAAAGACATAGACCATCTTCTTCATTAGAAAATAATGTGATTAGTTTATCTTTGGCCACCACAAAGTATATTGTGCTTAAAACAGTTAAAGATGGAATTTTGGCATGATTTTGTAAAGCTTGAGCCAGATTATCTTATTTTATTTGGATCCCTGGTTTATCTCAAGAGCTGGAATTCAGGGCCAGCCCATTTATGGAACTTTCTAATTATCTTCAGAGTCTGAACTAAGCCTTATATATCTTTACAAGAACGATTTATCTTAAAATCTTTGCTGATTGTTTAGAAATGAGCATTTCCCTTCAAGAAAAAAAATCATATGTAGAAAATAATTAATTCTAATGATCTACCTAAGAAAACTTATAGAAATACTTTTGATATTTAGTATGTTAATAAATCTTCATTGTCACAAAAATAATTTACTATTCATGGAACAAGCAATGATATATCACATATGAGATAGTCTTTGTTTCAAAAGATTCCACAGTGATTGGCTTTGCAACTTTAGGACCTAGATTGTTGTTTTAGGAACCTATATTAGTACTGAATATATGTAGGTTGATCTAGGTAAAGACAAATACACATTATTTATTATATTTGCCTCTAAAGTTGGGTTGCCTCATTCCGTCTTGACAGCGGCATGAACGTATAGTTCAGGACATTTGGAATACCAATTCTGAGAAGCACTGGCCTTTTTATTTGGAACAAAGTAAGTATTTTTATTATTTAACTGCCTTGTGATGGGATCTTGACACAATAAGCATGTTTTCATACTTTAAACAGTGCTTATATCCAAGCAATTCCAGAAGACAACTAATGTGTCTGTGGTATTCCACAACTTGGAAAATCATAAATATGTAATCCTCATTAAAATAAATTTATAGGGCAACTTCTATTATTGAATAAAAAGTAAAAAAATTGAGCCAGGCATGGTGGCGCACTCCTTTAATCCCAGCACTGGCACTCAGGAGGCAGAGGCAGGTGGATCTCTGTAAGTTCAAGGCCAGCCTGGTCTACAGAGTGAGTTCCAGGCCAGGTGGGTCTTCAGGAATACCTTGTCTCAAAAAGACAAAAAAAAAAAACAAAAAAAAAAACAGATAGTATTTAATCTCAAGAAATTTACAACTCAAATTCAGGCACACTTTTACCTTTCCTATCACAAGGAAGTTATCTAAGAACAGACTTACAATGTTCTCTTTCCAGAACTATAAGCATTTAGGACAGGTTCTCTACATGGGGTATTTTAGCATTGCATACCAGGTCTCTCATAACATGTAGAGATTATGATTCAGAATGTCTGAGATACAGTCTATCCATCTGTTTCTCTCATAAACTCCATAGTAACTGACACTACCAGTCTTTGGACCATACTTTAAATAGCAAGACTCCAGAAGAATGTGACCTGCCACGGCTTCTGCATCTATCAAAACAGCAGATAACTGTGCTTTCCAATGTGATAGACACAAGATAAAGATGGCTACTGAGCACTAAAATGTCACTGATAAGATTCAATTTAAAATTTGAGTTAATTCAAACTAATTTGAATATTAATTGCCAAGCTTGTTCTGTGATTATCTTAACTGAACATCACTCTTCAAGATTCCCTGAGAGATAGTACTATACCCCTAAGAGATCTAATAGAGTCTGAGAACAAAAGAAGCTAGTGCAATAAATACATTTGATGTCTCTGGGTAATCAGTTTCTTCTAACATATATATATGTTATACGTATGTTATATGTTATATGTATGTATGTATATATACACATATACATATATACCTTCTAAATCTGTGAAACCGATGAATGTTTTGAGATAAAAAGAATTAAGTACATTTTTATCTCCCAGGGAAATCCTAGCAGAAAAAGGTGCATGCTCTCAGAAGGGACAACACTGCCCCCAATTTGCCAGTTTCTTTGAGAAAAATGGGGTCCTGGTGGACATAAATAAAATTGAGATATTACAATGGCTTGTGGCTCACTAAGGCTCAAATTTATTTGATGAAACCTTATTCCATGGTATGAATTTTCTTTCATTAGGAAGAATTTACACTATATGTAATTTTCTTTTCTTTAGATACTGTAAAAACAATTGGGAAACAATACTGTAAGGTAAGTATCATAGCAAATTGTGTCTGAATATGAATCAAATAATTTAAATGGCAGCTGCCAAATCACAGATAAGTCTGTTTTCATTTTCTAAAAAAGGTCATGAATGTGACTTTTAGGGGACAATGGCCTCTATGTGGGTTGGTTCCCTTAAGAAAGCTTGCAGACAGCTTCTTACTATGCCTTTGAAGAACCTACAAGTTAAACAGAGCAGGACAGATATCTGATTAGTGAGAATGCATTGAAAAAGTCACTAGACACATTAGCCATGAAATTAAAAGTCAGTTGTATTGTCTTGGGAGATAAATGTCCATGGGAAACACTGATATCTTGATCGGATCATAAAGGAGCTCAAGGAAACCGAAACACAGGCCTCATGAGTTAGTTAGGAGCACTTAGCTCTGCCCATTCCAGCTGAATCCCATTGGCTGTGACCACTCCTGCAGCAGACACCTGAACTGGAGAAGCCAGGGGACGCACCCTAGAGGTCAGCCTTGCTAGACAAGGAACAAGAGGTATCCTGTATCAGGGTGAGGGTTCTAAAACTGCCACACCTTGTCTGCTTCTAGGCAGTCTTTTAAATGATAACACCTTCCTAACTGTGACCTCAAGTAATAGCATGCTATAATAGAATTTAGTTATCAAATAAATGACAGGATAATATAATCATTGTGGGAACAAGGAAATGTGTGATTTATTCTACAAAGATCAGTTATCATGTTCCATGAAACATCAAACATAAGCATGACTTAATGTTAGTGACATGCTGTTAAATGTTAATAACAAGTTGTCTAGGGAGACAACTTCCACGGTTTTATTATTTGCTAATTTCCATAGAAAACTCTCATTGTTCCTGACAGAGATGCATCCATGACCTGAGAATGGAACTAAAAAGAAATGTATTGACCTCGCCAAATCTTACGGTATTTCTACTATGCAAATACAAAAGATATAAATTCTCTCAAAAATAGATAATGAAATGAAATAGGATAAGGAAAAGACATGAATTGCAATTATTTATTATGCTTTTCATCTTAATGTGATTTTATCTGTAACTTTCTTTTTATTTTTTTAATTTTTATTTATTCTTTATGTGTATGAATGTACTGTCTGCATGCAGGCCCATGCACCCGTGTCCTGCAATGCCGCAGAGGTCAGAAAAGGGTGTCAGATTCCCGTGGAACTGGAATTAAAGACGGTTCTCAGCCGCTATGTGGGTGCTGGGATCTGAACCTGGGTCCTCTGCAGGAGCAATCTGTCCTCTCAATCACTAAGCCATCTCTCCAACCCCAATCTTTTTAAAGCTTTTGTGTGTGTGTGTGTGTGTGTGTGTGCATGTGTGTGTGTGTGATTTTGATGTGTTATATGTATGTATGTATCATGTGTGTGAATGCCAATGTGTGTGTGGAGAACATAAGACAATGCTATGGCATGTGTGTGGAGGTCATAGGACAACCTGGGGTGTCATTTCACACTTTCCACCTTTTTTTGAGACAGATTCTCTTTGCTGTTCACCACCGTTCACAGTGGGTGCCAGTCTCGGCAAAGCACAGGCTTTATAAATTACAGGGATTCTCCTGTGTCCACCTCCCATCTTGACAAAGGAATACTTGGGTTAAAGATATACTACAGCACTGGGTTTCACATGGGGTCTGAGAATTCAGACTGCAGGTCCTTACACTTGTGCTTTACTCAATGAACCATTTCCTTAACCCTTTAATTGCAATTCTCTACGTTAAGTTTTACAAATGGACCTGTTAAATAACTGACTCATAAAATAGCTCCTCAGAGACAACAATGACAAGGAGCAGAGGGTAGATTTCTACAGAAATCTTTGTAGGATCATATCTCTTTAAGAACTGATTCTATTTTAAATGTAACATGTCATCTGTGAGATTTATAAATGTGTGGGCCTATTGAATACTAAATGCATTAGGTTTCTTTACAAACATGACTCAGTTCCCTTACTATTTTATTTATACCAGTAGAAAGATAAACACGATGTGCTATGTTGTCCTATTTATTTATCACATACTTCAGCTTATTTATACTATGCTGGTGGTGGTGGTAGTGGACAGAAAAGGGGTCTTCCTATGCTACCCAGGCTGGCACCAGAACTCCTGCTGTCTGTCCTTCTCGGTAGCTGAGATTCCAGATGCACACTATCATGCCTTGATATCAGTCTAGTCATTTTATCTTATAGTTTTTAGGGCCTTTTCATTGCATTTTAGTTCATTTATCAAGTGTGAGGAAATGTGTCATATTTTTTTAATTTTTTAGTTTATTTTTTATGTGTATGAATGTACTGTCTGAATGTACGTTGGTGCATCCGTGTCATACAATGATGCAGAGGACAGAAGAGGGTGTTGGATTCCCCTGGAACTGTAGTTAAAGACTAAAGACTGTTCTTAGCTGCCGTGTGGGTGCTGGGAATTGAACCTGGGTCCTCTGCAAGAGCAGTTGGTGCTCTTAACCGCTGAGCCATCTCTCTAGCCTGGAAATGTGTCATATTAAACCAAAACTGAAGAGCAAAAGTTATCCTGTCATCATTATCAGGTTGGAAAACAAAGAACTTACTTTGATTTGCTTTACTATTTAAGAACCTTGAGGACCCTAAACTTTAGGCCAAGAAGTTTTTAGTTATATATTGAGACAGAAAAGAAAAAATAAGTGTGTAATCTCTTACTGATTCCCCAGTCCCACTCAACACTGTTTTGGCCAAGTAATGGGGATTTTTTTTTTCTCTAGCTCTCCTTGCTAGGAGCAATGCCGAAATTTCAAGGTAAAAAGTGTAAGCAGGGCTAGCTTGAATCACATAAAAATAGATTTCTAAGGAGGGCTGAAAATGAAAGAGCAGTACAGAATGACAAGAAAATTTTAAAGTATTGGAAATGGATAGAGAGCCTTGGAGAGGCACCCATCTCTTTTCAGGACTCAGAGAAGTAGATTTCAAAAAGTTTAGGATGTTTCTTCAAGAATTGTGTATTTTCAGTAAAACGTGTTATAACTTTGAATTTTGTTATGATCTAAGTTGTTTTATGTGAACTCTCCCATCATGCCTTCCTTGAAAAGCTGGGTAAAGTGGACAGCTACCTGTGAGCACGCTGCCTCTAGCCTCTGAAATCTTCTCTCATTCATATTCATCATACACTAGAACTGACACCATTTGGACACTTACAATCTGTAAAATGAATGATTATCATTAAAAGGAGGAAGAATTTTAAAATGGGTGAGAGCTTTGCAATCTTGAAAGGAATGCCTTAAAATGTTTGCTTTTTTATGAAACTTGCATTCTTAGTATTGTTAATAAAATACTTTGATTGATGTTTTGTCCATTTCGTACAGCATTGTCAGTTAAATTTAGACCTATTCCCCTTTCTCTGACCCCCAACCCACCCAAATTCATGAATTCTCCTGCATCTTTCTCTCAATCTTTTTAAAGTTTTTCTCTGCAGAGGTTTATTGTTTGGGGCAGAATTTAACTATATCAGTCAGTTTTTTGACTCAGTCCTTATGTTGTTGTTGTGCCCTCCCATTTGCATTGCTCCAAAATTTGCCTGTATAAACATCACGTATGTACCAAAATTATGTTCTCTGGAAAGGAACTGTTCATTTCCAGAGAACATAATCTTAGTATTTTGTTTTAAATCTTGTCATAAGCAGTCTGATCTTTGGACCCTCTCCTTTCATTCCCAACATAGATATAGATTCCAAGTCAGTAGGGAGAACAGAGGGCAGGCTCCTGCCTGAATCACCTGAGTATTTTAGAGCACACTTCAGGAGGTTTGTTTTATCTTTTGACCTACGCTTCTCTTTATAAGTTTCTGTCCTGATAATCTATCCTAAATTTCCTGCCTACCTACCAGAAGCCCTAGCCACATATTCTGCAGCATTTTTCCATTCATTTGTTCCTGCTTAAAATATGAGCTTGGTGAAAGCTAGGAAGAACAAAGCCATTGTTCAGGCTGGAAATGTCGGTGGCCAAAAATAGCAGTGAGTTCTCTGGTGACATTTCTTTCATCAGAGCTCTTATTTCTGGCAACTTCACATCGGCATTTGGAGATTTTATTAAACAAAGAAAAATGCAGTTAATGAGCCAACAAAAATGATCAGCATCAAAGACTGGATGTAGTGGAGAAACAAACAAAGGAATGAATGTGTTCGATGATGTTAGTGCACTGCATGGTTATTTTAAAGGATGTGTTGATCTACCGTGATTTGGACATAATCCTAGTGAATATATTTCCAGGTCTAATGGAGGATTGTCTCTGATCTGAAGCACTATACTCCTGAAGTCACCAAAGTTAACGTTAAGAACTTACAGCACATACTTAGTTTGTTGATATTTAACTCTATGATTCTTACAAAGTATAAGTAGCAGCCAAAAGAAAAAAAATTAAATGTATATTGATAAATCAGCATTAGTCTCCATTTAGATTATAACTCCAGTAGTAAGAGTGCTCTGCATTGAGGTAAAGGGTGAAAGACAGTTAGTTTTGAGATTCTAGAGTTTCCTGAGACTCAAAATCAGGAAATTAGAATCACTAGGCAGAGCAAAAAATATTTCAAAAGACATTATGTAATATAAAATTCTAAGTAACTTAATAAATATCATTGAATAGAATTCACTTTGAGGATATAGTTAATATATGTAGATATACTCTAAGGACTTCTGTCTGCCCTGTAATGGAGTGTAGAGACTTCACAATGTGGTTCTGATTGGTTATTCACATGCTCTCAAAATGTTGTAACTGGGTCATTTGCCACACTCAAAATGAGCTTTAAGACACTTTGGGGTTATGTCCCCAATTGTCCTGACAAGTGCTTGTCCCTATTCTGTTCCTCACTGTGGTAGCCTGACACAAAGGTACTGCATTCAAGAGAAGTAGAAGGAATCTAAGGAACCTAGAAGTAAATCATAACAAGAACTTTAACAACATGGGCTTTTACTGCTAAACTTAGTATGTCTTTTATCTGAGAATATTTAAAACAATTTACAACTACCAGTTTTCTCCATTGGATGAAAATATAATCCTAAACTTAGTCTATGAAGTTATGAGTTATGTTCTAGTTTGCTTTCAATCGCTGTGACAAAACATTCTGACCAATAGCAACTTGGGGAGGAAAAAGTTTCACAGTTCATCACTGAGGGAGCCCAAGGTTGGAACTCAGAACAGAAACTGGAAACAGGAGCTGAAACACAGGACTTGAAGGAATGCTACTTAATGGCTTGCTCCCCTTGCCTATGCCCAACCTGCTTTCTTATACAATACACAACAATCTGCTTAGGGTGGCATCACCCACAGTGTGCTGGGTCCTCCCACATCTTTCAATAATCAAGAAAATACCCCACAAACATGGCTACAGGTCAGTCCAATGGAGGCAATTCCCCAGCTGAGGGTCCCTCGACCCAGGTGTATCAAGATGACAACTAAAACTATCCAGCACAAATTTATGTCTAACAAAATATGACATCTTGTAACTGCCAAGTATGATAAAAGCACATGACAAAAAGTACTGTTTTCATTTGGAGAAGTTCATTTTCCTTGAGATTAAATTTAACTTATATGCCAGATTTTCACTACTATCCCTTAGATTCACCCACACAGTGAAGGCTGGGGATGAAAACAGACCCCTGGGTTCTACTCCATGGAGGTTTTGAGATAGGAAGCCTCATAGGTACCTTTGTACATAGTCAACAGATTGTCCTGCAGAATACAGGAAACTTTGTAACCTTCTTGGTTACAAAGTACTTTTCACTAATTTGAAACATATCTGCCATTTTCCATGTCAAGTGTTAATCAATCTATAATTCAGACTGTAAATGAATCTAACTGGGTACTTCATTCAATATGGTCCAATATTTGACAAGAATATGAAGGACTATGAGAAAAAAATTATGCATACTGGCCTTGCCATTTTGGCCACTGTCAAGCATCATATGTACATTTTAAACAAATGAGTCAGGTGGATGAATGGTGAAGTATTTTTTCTTTTATAATGCTTGTCTGAGCAAAACATTTTTTGACAAGATGAAATTGTTCTATTCTGTGTAGTAGTCTACTTTGGCTAAGTGCATTAGGAAGGCAATAATATTTTTCTGGAATAAAAAACAGATAAATCCCTCTTTGGTGCCATGCACCTTTAATTCCAGCACTTTGGAGGCAGAGTGGATCTTTGTGGGTTTTAGGCCAGAAGAGCTATACAGTAAGATCCAGTCTTAAGAACACAAACAAACCAAAAAACAACCTGATAGATAATATCTCCATCAGTGGCCAATTCTAGAAAAATTTTCTTTTGAGAGCTAATTGTACATTAACTTTAAAAATCTTCTAAATTGATATATCTGAAAATGTGCATTTTATTTATCAAATGTGTTGTGTATTTTTAATTGTATTATTTGGTGTTAAATTTATGCTCCTTTCAGAATTTTAGAATCTAGATGTCCTGATAGTATTTCCTAAGTTGTTAAATTTACCATTACTTGCTTTGTATTAGCTATCTCAAAAGAGGTCATGTGCAAGAAGCATTTAAACATTTTAATTGAAGCCTAGTGTGATGGTTCACACCTTTATTTTTATTTATTTATTTATTTATTTATTTATTTATTTATTTATTTTTTTGGTCTTTTTGAGACAGAGTCTCCCTGTAGTCCCAGCTGTCCTGGAACTCGCTCTGTAGACCAGGCTGGCCTTGAACTCACAAAGATCCGCCTCCTCGGCCTCCCAAGTGCTAGGATTAAAAGCGTGCGCCACCACGCCCGGCTGGTTCACACCTTTAATCCCAGCACTTAGGAGGCAGAGGAAAGCAGACCTCTGTGAGATTGATAACATTTTGGTCTACATAGTGAATTCCATGCCAGCTGAGAATTTTTTTAAAAATAGTTTATTATTTTTATTTTATGCGTATGAGTGTACTGCTTACAAGGCTGTTAGTGCACCCATGTCTGGCAATGCTCATGATGATCAGAAGAGAATGGCAGATACCCTGGAGCTAGAGTAATTGATGGTTGTTAGCCACCATGTGGGTGCTGGGAATTGAACCCAGGTCCTCTGTAAGAGCTGCCACTGCTCTTAACCACTGAGCCATCTCTCCAGCTCCCTTTGGAAAGTGAAAGCTGTTTCTGCTTATTCATTAGGTGTGGTGACCCTGGATAGGGACATAGCAGGAAGGAGGTTGACTCCTCTCAGCCTGGTTACAAAACCCTCGCCAGCTTTCTTTGGCTTACATTACAACATCGGCAGAGCACCGAGATTCTGTGCCACATCCTCTGTCTTTCACAGTGAGGGAAAGTCAGAAGAGTAAGCCAGTATACAATACCAAGTAAACCTGGAAAAAGAAACACAAATTTTCAATTACATTAATTTATCACAACAGTTGTCAAGAAGTGTTGGAAAATCTCCTATTCTTTTTCTTTACTTCTAGTCGAACCAGAAAGAATAAAATATTACTGGGCATCTTTACAGTAGGGTAGGCTCCTCAGGTTGGAGGCATTTAGTGCTTATAAGAAGTATGACTGATTCAAGTCAGTTTATGATTTTGGCAACATATATTTATTGTTCTTTGTATTTCCATGAATAAGTATAAAGAAAAGATTTTCCAAGGAGCTTCCTATTTCTGCACTGTATCTTAATCAGAAGTCTTTTTCTCATGTGAAAAAAATAATTATATATTACAATTTTACAGGATAAATTTTTTATTCATTTGGAGTGAGAAGACAGAGTCGCATATAGCCCAAGCTGTGCCTAAATTCTTTGTATCCAAGGCTGGCCATGAGCACCTAATCTTCTTGCCTCTAACTCCTGAGAGCTGAGATTATAACCATGTCCCACCATGGTGAGGGCTGCTGGGGATTAAACTAGGACCCTGTTCATGTTAAGTAAAGGATCTAATGCTAAGGTACATACCCAGCCCATAGATGTTATTTTTGTAAGCTTTAAGTATGATTTTTTAATACAGAATAAAGCAAGGTGTGCCTTTTTAATAGAGAAGTGTGTGTGTGTGTGTGTGTGTGTGTGTGTGTGTGGCTTTGTGTTTGTGGTGTGTTTGTGTGTGTGGTTTATTGAGAGATGGCCTAGCGGTTTTTATTAGAGTTTTTTTTTTTTTTTAAGCGCGCCGACCGCTCTTAAGAGGAACCTGGGTTCGATCCCAGCACCCACATGGCGGCCGCGAGCCGTTCTGAACTCCGATTCCAGGAGAACTCCAGTTCCAGGGGAATCCGACACCCTCTTCTGACCTCCGCGGCATTGCACGACACGGGTGCACAATTGCATGCAGACAGTAATGACATTGCAGACAGTACACAATATAACATTACAGAAATAAATGCTGGGTTGTGTGGTGGCGTACGCCTTTGGTCCTAGCACTTGGGATGGCAGAGGCACGCGGATCCCTGTGAGTTGCGAGGCCAGTCTGGTGTGCAGAGTGAGTTCCAGGACAGCCGGAGCTACAGGGAGACCCTGTCTCAAAAAGACCAAAAAACAAACAAACAAACAAAAAAAAACAAAATAAACTACTGGAAGGACTGGAGAAATCAGTCAACAGTAAGAGCACTTGCTTTTTTTTCTTCCAAAGGACCCAGTTTCCAGCACTCCCATGGCCATTTGTAACTGCAGGACCAGAGGATCCAACATCCTCTGCTAACTGTATCATTTTTGAATTTATCCAGCAGCAATAATTGATCATATAGAGTGAGTTAAATCTACAAAAAAAAAAAAGCATTAATGCAGATGTCAACCTAGATGAAGGCATATCTACCACTTTAAAGGACTTCAGTTTCTGAGCAGGCATGAATGTATTGGATGGATATTATTCAGGGTGGTGTGATAAGTTAAGGATGGCTGCAAATGCAAATTTATTTTCACTTTTTCTCATCTAATCCCCCCCCCACCAGCTACTTTTTACATGTACTTAAGTAATAACAAGTATAAGAAGTAAGGTTAAGAGGTTAAGGAGCTCCCAGTCTACAGTATAGAGTGACTTGTGGATTTATTTGTAGCTCCCTGGGTATACTTACTCTTCAAGTGCATTGCTTCTTTAAATCCTATAGTGTGCAGTGAAAGACTGAAGGTATATGGAGAAACCTCATGCTCGTGTTGTAGTCAACAACCCCAATGAAGTTCCCAAGTGAAAGCCAGTATAAAGTACTTGGATCTCACACCAATAAAGTTTACAAGGGACCAGAGTCCCCACTGATGTCTCTCTTCAGTTCCACCATAGTTCAAGTAAGAACAAAGGGTATGCAGTTATTAGTTTGAAGATTATTAGTTTGAGCAGGTGTTTGTAAATAGTTTTGCATATTAATTTTCTTTCCTAAATATTAGGAACTATGTGCTGCTGTAATTTGTGTGTACTGTACTCATGTGTTAGGCTATGGTATGCTGCACTTCACACGCACTGTTTATTTCTGATCATAGAGCATTAGGTAGCTTTATCCCATTGAGTTATAGAGGAATCCAAGGTAATATATGTCTTCCTATCTAATAACTATTATGCCTTCAAGAATATAAATTCTTTGTGTGTGCTGATGCAGGGGGAAAGAGGACACTAAAGAATCCTGTGTAGCCTTTGTCACAAACCCTGTCACTTTCATTCATTTTAATTGGTTAGAATTAGTCACATGGCTCTTCTTCCTGTAACCCCTGCAGATACAGATGAGCAAATGGAGCCTTTGGCACACTCACAGACTTGTTTGGACTGTAGCCAGGAATTTCATGACACATCCAAATGGCAGTTGACCTTTAAGTATGACAGATACATATAGTAAAGGCATAGCAACTGGAAAAGTAGAAGTTAGAAGACAAACATGGCCAACAATAGAAATAATGATGTTAAGAAGAATGGAAATAGGAAGTAGAATTTATTTAGGATTCAGATGGCTTAGACTTGGTCTAAGAACTTATAATGTATCATTTCACTTAACCCATGTGTATCAACCTTCTTAAGCAATCAACAGGTAAATACTATATTTTACACATAAGAAAAAGGAAGTCTAGGGCTGAGAGATCAGTGGGTAAAGTATTTGCCTTGAGAACATGAAGTCCTGACTTTGATCCCCACATAAAACAAGCGAGGCTGGGTGGCACATACTTGGAATCCCAGCACTGGGGAAGCAGAAACAGGAGAATCTCTGAGGTTTGCTGATCAGCCAGCTTAACCCACTTGGTGAGCTCCAGGCTAGTGAGAGACTCTGTCTCAAGAAAAAATTGGACAGAACCTGAGGAACAGCACCTGAGATTGTTTTGTCCTCTGTCCTCACACCTTTTAAACTCACACAGGAGCACCTGTATACACACACACACACACACACACACACACACACACACCAAGAAAACAAGGTGACTGAAATTTAGATATGTAGCAGAACTAGCCCAGGGTCACAGAAGTTGTTGTGGGAACCAAGAGGAAAGTCTAGCTCTTCTCCCTTCCATTTTACTAAAATGGAAAAACGATGAAGCAGATCAGGTCCTTGGTTTCAGGGAGGCTTAGAAGATTGCATATTACCATATGAAAAACTCTGCTCCCAAATCTGAGCCTCAGTTTTCAGAGCTAAGAAATATCCTTCATCTCTCTAGCCAGGGAGTCCCAGATGTGACTGGAGACTGGCATATAATCAATCAGCAGCTAGGATATTAAATGGTCATATGTTTTCCAAGGGATACAATGTTTTTATTGCTGTTGCTCATAGACATGGAGGAAATGTAAGTGCTTATTTTTTATTTGTTTGTTTGTTTTCTTTTAAATATGTACTTTTACTGAATTTTCTGGATTTCATACTATATCTTAATCATATTTAGACCCTAACATCCTCCCCACAGAGTTCATAAATTCTATCATATATATTAAAGCCTATTGAGCCAAGTTTGTGTACCCAGCTATGTATGAGTTCATCCACAGGAGCTTGGTCAGCCTATTTAATGTCATTCCCTTAAAGAAGACCAACTCTTCCTCACCCAACAGTGATCAGCTGCCAATAGTTCCTTGGCTGAAGTTGGGGCTTCTTCCCCACTTCCCCAGTTCTATGCTTGTTTCTGTCCTCTGAGCTTGCATAGGTCTTGTGCATTCTGTCACCATTACTGTAAGTTCATATGAGCAAGTTCTCAGAAGCCTAGGAGACTCCTTTGTTGTTTGTTTGTTTGTTTGTTTGTTTCTTTGTTACGCTATGCAAGAACTATAACAAAGGCACTTTTATATTAATTCATGATTAATGATACAACTGCTACATGACCGCATTATCTATTTTCTGAGACTAAAGATCCTCTGCTGTGAAACAAATTTCTGACACTGGCCCTGGAAGACGCTTGATGAAGAGGATTTAGAAACAGAAGCTGTAGTTAGGTGAAACTGTGGTTGATATCACAGGATGGGAATGGTCTGATTGTCACAATAAGAATTTACCCCAGGATGAGTAAGATCTGGTCTGTGTTCAAATTCTACTATCAGCTCCACTCAGGCCAGCCTAGAGGCTCCCAAATGTTCTCAGTACTTACTGCCCTTAGCGTCTGAGTATTTCTCCCCATTCCTACCACTCAAAAGAAACATCTAGTAGTTCATTTCATTAAAATGCAGGAGCTAGGCTGAAGAGATGTCTGGGAGGTTAAGAACAAGTACTGACCTTCCAGAGGACTGAGTTCATTTCCTAGCAAACACATCAGATGGCTCACAACCACCTGTAACTATAGCTCCTGAGGGACTCTGATGCCTCTGGATTTCACAGGCACCTGCACTTATGTGCACATACCCATGCACAGATACACACACACACACACACACACACACACACACAAACACACAATTAATATATATCCTTAAAGTGCAAGGAACAAACTATGTCTTAAAATATTAGTTACTTGTCTCACTGTTGTGAAAACATTCTGCAGAAAGCAATTTAAGAAAAGAAGGATTTATTTTATTCACTATACAGACCGGACTGGTCTTGAACTCACAAAGGTCTGCCTGCCTCTGCCTCCCAAGCGCTGGGATTACAGGCATGCACTACCACACCTGGATTGTTTGCTTTTTAAATTTCCTTTTGCAATATTTTTATCCTTGCTCACAAATCAAAAAGTAAAGAAAAATGCATTGCTCGTGACATACTTTTTCCTGTTTTTTTCTGCCCTGACTAATCAAATTAGAAGGAAGAGAGAAAATTACTCAGCAATAACAGTCCCCTTTAACATGTGAGGTGAAGGAATGCAAGGTTTGATTTTATTTGATTTGATTGAGTTTGGAGGTTCAAGTTAAGCTAGCTAGGTAAGATAACACTTAAAATCCAGTTCCTTAGTCTATTTTTATTTTAATTTCTTTTTTATTATTTATTATTTTTATGTGTATGAGTGTACTGTCTGCATGCAGGTTGGTGCACCCATGTTGTGCAATGCTGCGGAGGTCAGAAGAGGGTGTGGGATTCCCCTGGAACTGGAGTTAAAGATGGTTCTTAGCCACCATTGGGTGCTGGAATCAAACCCGGGTCCTCTGCAAGAGCAGTTGGTGCTCTTAACCGCTGAGCCATCTCTCCAGCCCCTTATTTTAATTTCTAACACAATAGAAATGCTATGGAGAGACAGTACTGAGGAAATAATAAGCAGAAAATGTCCGTACATGATCAGATCAGGTGCTGTCTGCACCCCAATTCCTTGTTCTCATCTCCTGGCCCTTATTTTACATTTATTGAGATTTTCCTCCAACCTCTTTTGTTAATAGATTCTAATGCTTTGTTTTAAAATGCACATATTTTATTTATTCCTTAGGAGGATTAAATGCGTTGTTCAGTGCCACCATTTGAATCCAAATATCCCTTCATGGTTAAGGGTAGTAGCAGAAAGCTGATGAACATATTTACCTTATTATTAGGATAGACATTAGGTAAAATCTCTCTCTCTCTCTCTCTCTCTCTCTCTCTCTCTCTCAAACAAGGATCCTGAACGTTACTTAGATTTCTACTGGATTTCCTAGAATGAAGAACATCTAAATCTCTCTCTCTCTCTCTCTCTCTCTCTCTCTCTCTCTCTCTCTCAAACAAGGATCCTGAGCATTACTTAGATTTCTACTGGATTTCCTAGAATGAAGAACATCTAAAATCTCCTAGAAGATTTTAACCTCACACATCTTCATATCACGTATTGCGAAATCTCTGCTGGGGTGGTGGGTCCAGTTTGGACATTCTTCTTGCACTCTTATCATCTAAGAGGCCAGGCATGCAGGTCTACCTGGAAGGTGATGCTCACATCAGTCGTGGAGGCAAGAACACAAGAAAGCTAGCAGAAATTTGGGGGATTCAATGCTCCACGAAGCCTCACCCACACTGTTTTATCCCTATTTTCTGGTAAAAGAAAGTTGTTCAACCTTGACTAACAGTGAAATGGGGAGATCCATTCCTCCTAAGTCACGGAACACAGGGGAGAGCAAGCATCTGTTGGATACTGAATATGTTTTACTTCGATTTGTCATCTTGGTCTCATTCACTTGTTTCTTTGCTTTATTATTTATTTTTATTTGTTTATATATTTATTTTTATTTCTATGTTTGTGAACAATATGCCTACATGTATGTAAGTGTACCCATGTTGCACAATGCCTGCAGAGCACAGGAGAGTCTGGCGGATTCCCCTGGAATTACAGGCAGCTGTGAGTTGCTATGTGAGTGCTAGGATTCAAACTCGGGTCTTTTGCAGGAGCATCCAGTGCACTTAACCGCTGAGTCATCTCTCCAGCTTCTTGCTTGTTTCTTTTCACACGAAAAATTTCCTTTTCCTTCCTTTCTGCAAGAAATACACCACGAAGTACCATCTGACCATTGCACCAGAACATGAGTGCAAGGCTTCATGACAGTCTCCACTTTCCAAGGAAACAAATTGTTCATCCACACCCCATTCTGAAATACACTGTAGGACAAAGCACCTTAGCCGCAATGAACCCATGGCCTGAAAGTAGGACAATTGGATGCATGTGATGACTGGCCCATAGCAATTCTGAAATTGCTTCTGCACAAATATTACAATATCTTCATTGTAAGGCTGAGGATTGAAGCGAAGGCCTTACATATGCTAGGGCTTTTTATATGGTTCTCCTCTGTTGCTATAATAAAATAACATAGCAAAAGCCCCCAAGAAAGGAAGGGTTTATCTTGGCTCAGAGTTCAAGGTAACAGTCCATCACAGGAAGAGAATCAAGGAGGTAGGAATTGAGGCAGCTGTTCATATTGCATCAGGGACCAGGAAAGATGAATGCATGGCCCTCAGCTCACTTTCTCTTTTATATGCAATATAGAATCCCAGCCCAGGAAATGGTGCCCCTCACAGTGGGCATGTTTTCTACTAATTAACCTAATCAAGATATTTCCTCATAGTCATGCCCAGAAGCCCATCTCCCAGTTGATTTTAGAGCTCAAGTTGAAATCTGAGATCAATCAGCACTCAATTATAATCCTTTACTGCCTTAGAACTTTTTATATGTGGCCCCTGGTTATATAGGTATGAAATAGGTTGATAGATCAAACATTTACTGATGAAGTAATTCTCTTATATGCTTATAAGGTTGTTGTTTATTAGAAAGGACAGCCAGGCTGCCCAATTAGATAGATATACTTGTTTGTTTTTCATAAAAATTTAAATTTTGGCTGAATATTTAATACTGTTGGATATAAAGACTCTTCAACATCGTTCAGAGTTGATGGATATTTTTATTTTATAATCATCAATGCTGAGAATTCATAATAGACAAACAGCCTCAAAGCTGAGCAAACACATTTCAGGCAGTGTACAGTGACTGCATGCACAATGCAAGATGCTATGTTGTGAGTTCAGGACCAAGGCAACAGGGGCAGACACTGCCAGAAACTCCTCAGATTCAGTATGCATTTGAATTCGAATTAATTTGTTGTTGTTACATATTCAGAAAGCTTTTCCTGTGGCCAGTTTTGTGACCCCCATATTCAGTTATTAGACTCCATACTTGGTTGTATCTCACAGTTTAAGGTGTGTGCAGGCTGAGTGTAGTGGCTGTACTATATCAGTACTCTCAACATTGGTTTGGGGAAGCTAAGGCAGGAGATGTTTCTGAGAGGCAGGCCAGCCTGGGTTGGATAGTATGATCCTTTCTGGGCTAGTCTGAGACAGAGTGAGATATTGTCTCAAAAGAAGAAAAAGAAGGAGGAAGTGGAAGAGGAGTCAGAGGAGAGGTGGAGGAGGGAGGAGGAGGAGGAGGAAGAGGAGGAGGAGTCGAGGAGGAGGCGGGAGGAGGAGGAGGAGGGGGAGGGTAACCAGCTATGCCGGGAGGAAAGCTTCTTTCTTTTTTTTTTTTTGGTCTTTTTTTTTTTTTAATTTTATTTATTTTCTATGTGTATGAATGTACTGTCTGCATGCAAGTTTGTGCACCCGTGTCGTGCAATGCCGCGGAGGTCAGAAGAGGGTCTCGGATTCCCCTGGAACTGGAGTTCTCCTGGAATTGGAGCTTCAGGCGGTTCTCAGCCGCCATGTGGGTGCTGGGGATCGAACCCGGGTCCTCTGCAAGAGCGGTCGGCGCTCTTAACCGCTAGGCTATCTCTCCAGCCCTTTTTTGGTCTTTTTGAGACAGGGTCTCTCTTTAGTCCCACTGGGAAAGCTTTCTACCATTTAGCTATACCCTCAGTTCTCTTTTCATTTTTAGTTTGAGGCAAGTTTACACTATGTTTTTATTCTTCTTACAAGCTGTATAGCTGTTTTCTGAACTTGCTCATTCTTGTATAACCTTCAAAAATCTATTAAATGACAACAAACTCCTAATAATGAATATGTTAAGTTCCAAGTACTTAAAACTATTTAAATGTATTCAGACTTTCAGCCACATAATTCCTTATTGCATAACATGTGAGGTCACTTTGGTGGATTCTTCTCTTTCCTTGACACACATCCACTAACCAGCCAATTCCAGTAATTTCATTTCTTCACTGTCATGTCAAAAAAAATATTCCACTTCTGTTTTAATATCCCTCTTTATTTGCTTCAGCAAGCTTATTTTCATAACAAGAGAGATTTAAAAATAATTTTAAATATTAGTGACTTACATTACCAGTAACTGTATCTTGTTCACATTGACTGTTCTATGCTACAGTGTGTCCAGGTGTGAACCAGAATCAGGTGTGCCTTATTAGTTGGTTGATCATGTCATTGAAAATGCACAAATCTCAAAATGTTGCTTCTGCCTACGTGCCATTGGTCAGAGCATCTCATATACCCCTTCTCAATATGGTTAGAAAAGAAAAGCCTTTCTCTCAATGGTAGAAGAACAAAGATGAATATTCCTTGAAGAATAATACCATGTACAGCTCTCAGTCAGTTCTAAATGGCCCAGTATGATGTGAATCAGTGAAGGTAATGGAGACATAGAGGTATCCGTGCTGTGTCAGTAACATTTCTAGGCTAGGATATCTCTTTGTGTCAGGTATTACATAGTAACTGGCTTTAATAATCTCCTGATTACTCTTATTATTTTGAAGTAAAATTGAAACATTATCTTGACATTGGTCTCTATAAATGTCTTTTCTAAAAGCTGTGGGCTTGCCTTCCTACCCTTGCACAGACCTTGATTGTATGAGTATGCAGTAATGACATTTTGGTCTGGTACAATACTTACACACATGCAATATCAAACACATCAGTGTGAATTTATTATTACTCTGGACAAATGTCAATCTTGTTAAATGACCATACAGCTACATTGAAGAATGTTTAACAAATAAATCATCTTTCAGTCTGACTATAACACTGTGAAGGAACAGTCACCCTGGCTTCCCACTTGAAAAAAACATGCTTTCCTCTAATATGAATGAGGCGTGAAGTCAAACTTCTCCCACCTCCAGGCCCCCAGCCCTTCCTCCCGTCCTCAATGGTAAAGAGTTTGGAATTCTTTTGAATTATGTGAATTTTTAGCTTTCATCCTTCAGATAATATTTACAGACAAGGGTCAGGCTAGAGTAATCATCTCATAGCTGACTGCCAAGAGGGAAGTGCGAACAAAGACCGGCTGTGTCTCTCTGATGAGGAATCAGACTACTTTGCACCTGATAGTCATTTCTATATGCGAACGGATTTCTGGCACTCTGCAATAAGCAACTCCGTCAGTGCTAGAGCGGCATGCTTAGCCGTTCTGTGGCTATTTCTCAGTCGTTCTGTGGCTATAATGTCATCCATCTGTCTGATTTCACAACCGTGGGAATAAGGATGAAAGATGCAGTGCTTCTAGAGGAATCGTAGGCCAGCTGCTGATGTCGGTTTTGCACCTGTTCATCATGTAATCATCCAAAATTCACAGTGAGGACAGAACTCCACTGGAGGAGACTGGAGCAATTAGACTGTCTCTGAATCTTCAGGGACATGGTGTCATTTCAGGCATTCGTCACAGCACTCTGCCCTGCACTTCCATCTTAGTCAGAAAGTACAGGACTAAGTGAAGAATGGAGGCACGTGCAGGGGATTCTGATTTGCCACATAAAGTTGAGTCTTAGACTCAAAAAGTGATGTATAAATTCCAAACCCATTATACCTGATTCTCAGATGTAAACTCCAGTTTTCACATGCAATAAGGAGAACTTCTGTTTGAAAAATGACAGAGCAAAGTGCCATGAAATAAAATTTAAGAAGAATTGCTAAAAGTTTGAGACAAGAATGGGCACAAATCCAGAACACTCACAAAAGTGATGGTGGGTGAGAATGTGAAGTAATGAGAGAGCTTGTTCCTGTTGATGAGAATGCAGAACGGAACAGCTGTGCTTGAAGACAGCTTGGCAGTTGATGAGAAAACTACACTCATTCATGCAGTGTGATATAACAATTGTACTCATTGGAATTTCACAATTTAATTGGTAACTATGTCTACCTATGCATCTGGATATTTACAGAATTTTTTTTCACTTTTACCTAAAGGTGCATGCAACTGAGATACACTCCACTGGGAGAATTGGTATGACACATTCGTTTGATGGAATAGTATTCAACAAGACACGAAGAAATGAGCTACCAGGATATGGAACAAAAACTAGGGGGAACGTGTCACTTGCTAAGTGAAAGTAACTAATCTGAAAAGGCTAGATAGGAAATTTCTTTCAGTGTCTTTAACTCTAGTGAAGGTAAAAGTGTGGACACAGGAAAGGATGTCAGGGCTTCAGGCGCAGGGAAAGGACATGTGGGGTTTTGAGGGTAGTAAAACTATTCTGTATAATAATGTAGTAATGAAAGAAAAATATTATATATTGATATGACAGGCAATATTCAAAGAATGGACCTTAAATAAACTGTGGAGTATAGATAATAATTTTGCATTTGTTCATTATTTCTCAACTGTAAAATAATTTGTTCATCAATTACAACATATACTACACTAATGGAAGATTTTAATAGGCAGGGAGGCTAGATCGTAGGAAGGTTTCCTGGTTTGAAGGCAAAATGTTCTTCACAGTGTCAAGTATTTGGTACATAAGCTCTAACTGGTGGCACTGTTGTAAAAGACCAGAAACAGTGGGACATGCAGACTAGCTAGCAGAAGTAGGCTGCCGGGGACAGGCCTTCACGGTTATATCCACATCCAGTTCTGGCCCAAGCTCTCCACTTACTGATCTGCCGAGGTATGTACAAGCTTCAGCCATGTTGATCCTGCCACCATGGACTGACTGGCTCTGCCACATCTTCCCTACCAGGATGCATTGCTGTTCCCGAAACTGTGAGCCAGCATAAACCTCCTTCCCTTAAGTTGTTTCTGTCATGTATTTTGATCAACATGACCAGAAGAGCAACTGATTCAAGAGGAACGTTTGACCTTTCTTTGTTTTCTCCTCATTTTCTGTAAAATTAAAACAGCTCAGAAATCAAACAGGAAATTTTAAAAAGATTAATTTCTGGATATTAGTTTATAGCATATGAAATCATTAGTTAAAATTAATTAGGCTGATTCCATGAAAATAACTTTCATTATGCATAATCTTTTTCTCACAATGATTCCAGATATTCAGAAAAAGTATTTTTGTTATATAAATACTGACCTGTATTTACTATCTATTTAAAGATTTTGTATTTTTTAAAACATACTATGTTGTGAAGCCTGAAACCCTAAAGGTAATAGAAGAAAAAGTTGGCAAGAACCTACAAGACATAGGCATATGAAAAGACTTTCTAAATCAGACAGCAACTGCACAGGAAGTAAGGTCAACAGTTGACAAATGGGACCTCATAAAACTCAAAAGCTTCTGTACAGAGAAGGAAACAATCAAGGAGGCGAAGAGAAAACCCACATAGTGGGAGGAAATCTTTACCAGTGGTACATCTGACAAAGCATTTTCATCAAGAATATATAAACTACTCAAGAAACAAAGAAGTAAGAATACAAATGACCTACTCAAAAGATGGAGTAAAGATCTGAACAGTCTTCACTAGTGAGGAATTAAAGATGGCTGAGAAACATCTTAAAAAGTGTTCAACATCATTAATAATTAAGGAAATGCAAATTAAAACCACTCTCAGATAACATCTAACTCCAATATGACTAGCTAAGATCAAGAAAACAAAAGACAACAGATGCTGAAGAGGTTGTGGGGAAAGGGGAACACTCCATCCACTGCTGGTGGGAATGTAAACTTGTACAACCACTATGGAAAGCAGTGTGGAGAACCCTTAAAAGACTAGACTGAGCCTACCCCTGACCCAGTCATACCACCCCCGGGTATAGGATATACCAAATACACGCAGGCCCGCCAACAAAGATTCCATGCACGTCCATGTTATTGCAGCTCTCGTCACAAAAGTGAAGAGCTGTGAACCAACAACCCAAATGACCCTCAACAGACTTAGTGGATGACAAAAAATGTGGTAAATATCCCACAATGGGTGTTCTAGTTACTATTCAGTGGTAAAGAAAGATGCATTATGCACTTCTGCAGATAAAATGAATGGGAGCTCAAAGCTACATTATGATGAGTGATAGTACAAAAGTCCCACGACAGGACAAAGGAGAAGAGATGAGAATGGTTTCCCTCATTTGTTGGATGCTAGTACCGAATCCCCCAATTAAAAGACAAACTGATGACATATTGTTATATTCTGATTAGGTGCAAAGCAAATATTGTTTTTATAATGTGACAAATCTTCTCACATAGGCTCTCAATCATCTTCCCCACTTAATTATTTTCAGGACTTCTTGTAATTATTGTAATATGGGTGGAAGAGTATGTATCCATATTTAAGAGTAATAGTAATATAAAATAATTGTCGAGGAGAAAATGTGAATCCTAAGCATAAAAAAGAAAAAAAAAACCTGAGAGAACGATGCAGGACACTTATGGCAAAATGCATAATCCGGGATGGAGTGGGGTTAGGGGGGAAGGGAAATGGAAAAAAAAAAAAAAAAAAAAAAAAAAAAAAAAAAAAAAAAAAAAAAAAAAAAAAAAAAAAAAAAAAAAAAAAAAAAAAAAAACATATTATGTCCCTAAACAATATGGAAGCAATTAAAGATCAAGAAATACCATAAAAGATGTTATACATTTAAATACTTAAACCTAAATATGCTCTTTTAAACTAATGTTTAAACAGAAGACAGTTTTATTATTGTTTTATTTTGTATAGAGCTGTGGATCAAACCCACGGATCTTGTTGGTGCTAGACAAATGGTCTACCACCTAGTTATATACACAGTCTCTGAAAACATTTGTAAATAGTTATTTTTATACTGATTCCTATCATTGATTTAGTTACAATGCCTATTATTTCTATTCTAGATTACTAATTCACTTGTTCACATTTATACAGTACTTACCATGTACTGGGCAAAGTCATTGACAAAATACTTTGAGAAAGAGAAAACTCACTAAAAATGAGAAAATATAGCCAAACCTCTTGCATACTCTCAGGACACCCAGTTTAATGAGACAGAGGCATTACATTGTTAGGACGATCATCATGGCTTTAAGGCTTAATTGATCGGCAATCAATTACATAGAATTCCATGAACAATGTCAAGTTAAAGATAGTAATAAGATGGGAGTCCTTGTCTCACTTAGTGGGTGTACCTCTCCAGTGTGGCTATTTGGTTGATCGCGTGGGCTTTCGTAAAGATAGTCTGGTAGGGAGATAGAGCTAATTGAGGGGGAGGTATACTCCAGGCTGGGACTCACAGAAATTCAGCCTTGGCGGTGGGCGGAGTCGGGTTGGTGCGCGCCTTTCAATCCTATGCCACTTGGGAGGCAGAGGCAGGCGGATCTTTGTGAGTTCAAGGCCAGCCTGGTCTACAGAGTGAGTTCCAGGACAGCTGGGGCTACAGGGAGACCCTGTCTCGAAAAGAAAAAAAAAAAAAAAAAGAAATCCAGGCCCTTCTAAGTGGTGGAAACATCTTCAAGTATTCCTAAAAACCTTATGAACTGAAAAGGTGAAAGGAGACAGAGGGTGGAACATGGTCTAGGAGCTTTATTCCAGGTCAGCACATAACTTTTCTGGAATCTGACCAAAAAGGGGGTAGGGAAGAGACTTGAGGGGAAGAGAAATGGGTTAGAAGAGAGCACAGTATTTCTATGTTGGACAGACAAAAAGAAAACATTAGCCACATGCATGGTAAGTGAGGTAAGAGTAATGTGTAGGCAATTGTGTTTGATCTGAGGAGGGGAGTCCTTACATTCAAATTCTTAGAATTCAATTAATTTTTCCACAAAGGCCAATATCTATTAGAGAGTTTATATTTTGAAATTTGCTCTTCTGAATGAATTAACAAGATATGTCCTGTGAATGCCCACCTGTGTGTAATGCTGCCATTAAAAATGATCTCCAGGTGAACTGGTGAACATGCAAAATTATCCTAAATCATGAAAGAAGTATACGATAAAATATAGTCCAGTAGCACACACCATCAAGAGTCTGAAACCATAAACAATTTTACATAATTCTTACTAAGCCTGAGCTATGGGTATCTCTGTTCACTAGCCATGGCAGTGCCACTCACTGTGTGGTGTTTGTCATTACTGTGAAAAAATACAGGAAGGAAAGAACTTATAAGGTGGAAACGCTGGAGCAGGAGAGATGGCTCAGAGGTTAAGAGCACTGGCTATTCTTACAAAGGGCCTGGGTTCTGTTCCCAGCACCCACATGGCAGGTATAAATCATCCGTTGTTCCGGTTCCAAGGGATCTGATGCCCTCTTTGACCTCAATTGGCACTGCATGGTACAGGTGCACCTACTGACAGGCAGGCAATATACTCATGCACATAAAGTAAAGATAACAAATAAAGTATTAACAATAATAATAAGGTAGGAAAGCTAATTTTGGACCATGGCTTGCTAGGCTTATCCCAAGGTTATTGTTTGTTTGCAGAAGTGTATGATGGAGTGAACAGAATTGCTCTCCTACTGGCAGAGGAGAGGCAACCAGAAGGAACAAGAACAGGGCCAGTATCCTAATCCCTGGCTCTAGGGTGCATTTGCAGTCTACCTTCCGATGGCCATAGCCCCACCTCTGACAGGTGCCAGCACCTCCCAGTAGCACCACACGCTGCCAGCCAAAGCCTTGAACTTAACCTTGGGGCACAGTGCAGATCCAGATGGCATTTGGCAGTAATGTCTGCACAGCTCATAATTTCCTCTGCTTGATAGTTTTAAAACATGTAATCTTTATTTATTTATATTTTAGACAGGATCCCCTGCCATGATGCCCTGGCTGGTCTGGAACTCACTATGGAAACTAGATTGGCCTTGTACTCACAGACATCTACTTGCCTTTGCCTCCTAAGTGCTGAGATTAAGGGCATGTATCAGCACACCCACATGAATGCAATTTTTTAAAAGATTTATTGTCTTTTTAACTATGTGTATATGTGTGTCATTGTGTGGGTATGTGCACATGAGTGGTCATACCCACAGAGGTCAAAGGCATAGGATACCCCTGGAGCTAGGTGGCTGTGAGCTACTCAATGCAGGTCTTAGGTTAGAACCATCTGTCCACCCAAAAAGCATACACCCTTCGTGAATATTTAAAATGCTTATCAGATTTTTTCCTACATTTCTAAGTGTGATATTAATGTTTTCAATTATACTAACTACACCACATACAATAAACTTTGCATAAAATTTAATGAGCTTTTCAAATGCTTTGATAGTATCCTCATAAGCTACAGACTCCTCTGTGATAGTTGTTCTGCCCTTAGCTCTTTTGTCTGTACCTCCTGCCCTGTGTTAGCCATGAGAACCAGAAGTAAAAAGCAGAAATTTCTTATTACTCGTTTAAATAAAAGCCTGCAGTGCTCTGCCAACCAGAGAAGGCCAAAGCAAAGATTTTAAGTACAATTTCATATAATATATATTTTTAGTTTTTTTTTTATTTATTCATTTGTATGTGAGAATATATATGTGAGTATATATATATTCATATATATTCATTCATTCATATATACTCATTTATATATATACTCACATTCATAAAGGTGACTCTGGAGGCCAGAAGAATACAGTGGATCCCTACCAGCTAGAGTTACAAATGGTTATGAGCCTCCTCATGATGTAGGTGCTGAGAACCAAAGAACTCTGGTACTCTAGAAGAGCAATAAATGCTCTCAGCTGCTGAAACATCTCTGTAATCCATATAACACTGTATTGATAGAAAAACTTAGGTTCTGAAAAAACAAAACTGAAACCCTCTACAATATTTGTATACTTCCATCCCTATTTTCTATATCTAGCTTTGGTTTTAAAATAGTAATTATTCTTTCCTTGATCATAAGTGTTCTCTCTCTCTCTCTCTCTCTCTCTCCTCTCTCTTCTCTCTGTATTTTTGTGTGTGTCTATATTTCTTTGCTTAGAATATGCTGCTTAGTATAGTAAGTCTGTATCAGAAGCTGAAGAAAATCACACGTCTGTGAATTGATGAGACATGCCAGGGAAGGAGTCGTATTTTTTTTTTTTCTGTTTGAGTGCTTGCATACATGTTTGCAAGTAAACCATGTTCATGAAGTGACCACGGAGGCTAGAAACGGGTATTGGATCTCCAAGACCTTAAGTTATAGACAGTTCTAAGTTGCCCTGTAGGGGGTTGAGAACTGAACCCCGGGCCTCTGCAAGAGCAACCAGTACTCTTAACTGTGGAGCCATCTCTCCAGTCCCCCACAACTATCTTTAATCTCTAATATCACTGTTGCATTTATTTGCTCATAAATATAGAAACAGCAGCCAGGCATGCTGGCACATGCCTATAAACTCAGGACTCAGGAGGCTGAAGCAGAAGGATTGTGGAATGTTCCAGGTCCAGCATGGGCTACTTAGCAGGACTTTGTCTCAAAAAGAAATAAGGAGGGCTGGAGTGATGGCCTAGCGGTTAGGAGCGCCGACCGCTCTTGCAGAGGACCCGGGTTCGATCCCCAGCACCCACATGGCGGCTGAGAGCCGTCTGAAGCTCCAGTTCCAGGAGAACTCCAGTTCCAGGGGAGTCCGACGCCCTCTTCTGACCTCCGCGGCATTGCACGTCACGGGTGCACAGACTTGCATGCAGACAATACATTCATACACATATGGAAATAAATAAAAAAATTAAAAAAAAAAAAAGAAATAAGGAGATCTGGAGAGATGGGTCAGTGGTTAAGAACACTGAATGTTCTTGGAGAGGAACTGGGTTCAGTTCCCAGCACCTACATGGTAGTTAACAACTATCTATAACTAATACTCCAGGGAATCTAATGATCTCTTCTGCCCTTTCTGAGTATTGCACAACACAGGTATACTTACCTACATGAAGTCAAAATACTCATACATATAGGTAGACTTTCCTCCCTTAGTAGCTTGCATACTGAGAGCTAGTCTTTAGTGAGGAGACTTCCAGATCAGCTCCAGCTTCATTGCTTCAAGTACTGTGTCCAGAGTATGACCTGTCTTCAGCAGTAGGGTCTTAGTTAGCTTCAAGACCTGGGAGATAATCAAGGGATATGACAATATCCTGTGAATTTAGGAGTCTCTTGAGCTGTACAGACCAAAAACTCAAAGTGAGTTTTTTCCTGTCTGGTCCAGTGTTTCTTCTTATACAGCCTCAGCTATACACATGCACTCATGCACAGATACTGTTTGTGCATTCTTATACAGCCTCAGCTACACATGTACTCATGTACAGATACTATATGTGCATCCTTATACAGCCTCAGCTATACACATGCACTCATGCACAGATACTGTGTGTGCATTCTTATACAGCCTCAGCTATACACAAGCACTCATGTACAGATACTGTATGTGCATTCTTATGCAGCCTCAGCTATACACATGCACTCATGCACAGATACTGTGTGTGCATTCTTATACAGCCTCAGCTATACACATGCACTCATACACAGATACTGTATGTGCATTCTTATACAGCCTCAGCTATACACATGCACTCATGTACAGATACTGTGTATGCGTTCTTATACAGACTCAGCTATACACATGCACTCATGCACAGATACTGTATGTGCATTATTATATAGTCTCAGCTATACACATGCGCTCATGCACACATACTCTATGTGCATTCTTATACAGCCTCAGCTATACTCATGCTCTCATGCACAGTTACTGTATGTGCATTCTCATATAGTCTCAGCTATTCACATGCACTCATGTACGTATACCGTATGTGCATTCTTATACAGCTTCAAGTATACACATGCACTCATGTACATATACTGTATGTGCATTCTTATCCAGCCTCAGCTGGATACTCATGCTCTCATGCAGTTACTGTATGTGCATTTTTTTCATTCAGCTTTTGAGGTAATACATTTCCTTCTGGTTTTTCATACCAGCCAAATATTACTTATGTTCTTTCTCTCTCTATCTCTCTCCCCTCTCCTCTCCCTGTGTGTCCCTCCCTCTACCCTCCATAGTTTAAGTACCCCCACTTATCCATTTCACCCTTGATAATACCTGTTTCCTCTGGTTTCCCCCCTCTCTGGAGCTCCTTCTACCCCATAACCCCCATGACTCCTTGTACAACCTCCCCTCTTCTCCCAGATAAATATTCACATTTTACTGATTTCACCCTTGGTAACATCTGTCTCCTACTATTCCTGTCTCTCAGGCTCCTTCTTTCCCTTTACCTCCCTTGTTTCTTTCCATTTTCTGGCTCCTGCAGTTCTATCAGTACACATACTTACATAGAAGTATTGGGTGCTACATGAGAGACTTCATACAGGGGAGAAACCCTACAATGTGAAGAATGTGACAAGTCCTTTATGCATAGGTCAAATCTTAGAGTACATGAGAGACTTCATACAGGGAAGAAACCCAACAAATGTGAAGAATTTGACACTTCCTTTAATGATAGGGTAGGTCTTAGAGGACATGAGAGAATACATTCAAGGGAGAGATCCTACAAATGTGAAGAATATGGCAAGTCCTTTATTCAAAGGGCACATCTTGGTCAACATGAGAGAATTCATACAGGGGAGAAAGCCTACAAATGTGAAGAATTTGACTAGTCATTTATTCGAAGGACTATTCATAGAATACATGAGAGAATTCATAAAGGGGAAAACCCCTACGAATGTGAAGAATGTGACAAGTCCTTTAATTGAAAGGCACATCTTAGAGTACATGAGAGAATTCATACAGGGGAGAAACATAAAAATGTGAAGAATGTGACAAGTCCTTTATTTGAAGGCCTGATCTTAGACTACATGAGA
>VZQC01013877.1:669660-804566 GCA_009823505.1 Rhizomys pruinosus
CAGGGGCGGGGCGGGGGTGGGGGTGAATATTTGGCCAGGAGGGGGGGGAAGGGGGGGGGGGGGGAGGATGAGGGGGGGGGCCTGCATACAGGGAGTGGTACCAGCCTAAAAAAAAGATGTATGTTGCACACAAAGCTGGAAGAACTGACCATCTAAGCCCTTTGGAAGTAAGTCCCAGATAGTTGCACATGGACTCTACTGAACTTGGTGATTGCCCTGCTGCTTTTCAGTCTTGTTTTGGTCCAGTATTTCCTCACTATCTCTCTATTCCACCTCCCTTTTGGAATGGGAATGTGTATTCAGTTCCACTGTATGTTGGGAGTTTGTAATTTGCCTTTTGATTTTACAGGAGCTTACAGTTAGGAGATTGGCCTGAGTCTCAGAAGAGACTTTGGACTGTAGACTTTTGAATGGCATTGAAACTGGTAAAGACTATGGGGACTTTTAAGGTTGGACTAAATGCATTTTGCATTTTATATGGACAGGAGCCTATGGGGGCCAGGGAGTGGAATGTGGTGGTTTGGATGAGTGTCCCCCATAGGCTTTAAGTATTCAGACATTTTGTCTCCAGTTGGTAGCACTGTTCTTGGAGGTCTTAGAAGGTGTGGCCATGCTAGAGGAAGTATGTCACTGGGGGTGGGCTTAGTAAGCTTAACAAGCCTTGCGGTCTCCAGTAGCTCTCTCTCTGCTTCCTGTGCTCATTGCGAGATGTGACCCTTGGCTTGCTGCTCCAGCCCTGGCAACCAATGCTTCCTGCCACAATGGACTCTGATTCCCTGGAAACATCGACCGTAAGCTCAAATAAACTCTTCCTTTTATAAGTTCCTTTGGTCATGGTGTTTTATCACAGCAACAGAAAAGAGACTAATAGAGATAGCTAAAATTATGAGCTTCTACCAAAAATTATATACATTTTTCATATTAAAATACTTATTGCCGGGTGTGGTGGCACATGCCTTTAATCCTAGCACTTGGGAGGCAGAGGCAGGTGGATCTCTGTGAGTTCAAGGCCATCTTGGTCTACAGAGTGAGTTCCAGGACAGCTGGGGCTACAGGGAGACCCTGTCTTGAAAAGACCAAAAAAAAAAAAAACTTATTTACAGCAGTTATACAAATTGTTTTAATTTCAGCTACAGAAGGAAATGAACTAATATAGTTAATGAAGGAGATATTCATGCTAGGTATATTTTTAGTTAAGGAACACTATCATGGAAACATAATAATTACTAAGAAGTAGTAATCAGACACTACCTCAGAACCTCTCTTCCTCTCCTCTCAGACTCACACTCCATCTCCCTACCTTCCTCATTCCATGCCTCTATTATTATTTTAAAGACCTATCAAACTCTAATATATGTTTCCAAAATGCTCTTGGGTGTGGGTCCATACTCTCGGTACTGGTCAACCTATCTGGCATCACATCAATAAAGAACTGAGGCTCCCTCTCCCAGCAGCTACCAAGTGCTGGTAGTTTGTCCGCTAGGGCTTGGACTGGAGGTGGCTTCTTGTCCACCTCCCCCTCCATGCTTGGCTTTTGACTGGCTTGGGCTTATGCAGGTGTTATGAAATGCTGTCACATGTATCATCTGTACAACTGCCCTGGCTAATCATTTCTGTAGCCCAGAGTTCACAGCAGCTAAGAATGATGATGACGACTTTTCTCTACTGGTACTGTGCACAGCACCCTCTACTTTTATGAAAGCTAGCTGGTAGAGAAGACACTTCCAAGTTAGTACCAGGTTGATGTCTCGTTGTTCCCTGACTCACAGAGCATCTTCAACAATATCGTCTTAGCATGAAATCCTGGAGAATAAACTAAAAGCAAATGAAACAGCCTGTCGTGTTTAGGGGTCTATAGGTACTGCTTGGCCAACAGTTCCAAAGTAAATGACATTTAGCCCTGAGACTTTTATTATTAGCCCATAAAGTCTAGCAGTTTTTATCTAAATAGTCTGCCAAAGGCCAATGTGTTAAAAAGATTAGTCTTTACCTTTCACATGTAGAGCCTTGAACAGGTGTCTTGGACTTTAGGATCTTTTTTTGTCTTTTTGAGACAGGGTCTCCCTGTAGCTCTGGCTGTCCTGGAACTCACTATGTAGACCAGGCTGGCCTTGAACTCACAAAGACCCACCTGTCCCTGCCTCCCAAGTGCAAGGATTAAAGGCGTGTGCCACCACGCCTGGCCTGGACATTAGGATATTGATCTCTCCCTGGCTCTCTCTTTGCTAACCAGATGCTATTAGATGAATAGGCTTCCTCTGCTCCACATTCATGCCATGGATTGTGCAGCTGCAGCAGCAAGCAATGGAACCAATCAATCAATCACACCAACTGCCTCCCCTCCCCACTTTCACTCCTGCAAAAGTGATCCTTCTTTGCAATTTGATTCACCTTAACATTAACAAAAACCTTACCCAGCCTCTCTCCTTGCACATTCCCTCATTCCCTCTCTCCCTCCTGCTCTCTTTGTTTCAGAACCAAGCTGCTCTTTCATTTAAGCATTTCAACTTTCAGCTACTAAGTATTACGGTTATAATCATTTAATATTACTCTCCATTTCCATTCTGTCTCCCTCAACATGAGGGAATGTGCTTTGGAGGGAGAGGTATCAGCCACCATCTCTAAGTGTGGGCAATATTTTTCTCCATGGTTCCACAAGGCTTTCAGTTCAACTTAGTTCGAAAATGTGCTGTGGTCATAGTCCCTTTAATGAGCAGGCTTACCACTCTGACATGAGGTAACCCTGCAATGGGGCATCTCCCCCAGACATCACTGGGGAACTCTCAGCCACTAGGTTGTTCCAGGATCCCTTTGGGGCCCTCACACTACCTGTGACAGTTGAGGAATGAGAGGTTCAATGCACAAAGACCATCCATCTTCTTCCTCCTACAGTCTACTGCAGTGCCAACTGTGTCAGATTAGGACCTCCAGGAAGAAGACACCAAGTTGTAAGGAGAAACGCAACAGTGTTAGCAGAGGAAACACCTGCGGAGAATAAAGAGAAGAGCAGGGATAAGTAGACAGGAGAATTGAATGACCACCATGTTGGTCTCTAGCCTGTCAGCGGAGAAGGGCAGGGGCTGGATAGATCTTCCTCCAGCTGTTGTGCTTCCTTGAAGAAATCTTTACATGGTCATTGGGGAGAAGTGGACAGTCTGTTAGCAAATGTCCTATTGGGCAGATGCTCCTGCCACCACTGGTCCCCCTCTGGGAGTAAGTGTTCAATGTGCACACTTACAATTTCAAAGATGGTGCAGCTAGGGCCCTCCAGTGTTAGGGAGAGCCAGGTGGTACCCACCATGATGCTGCAGGGACTTTCAGGCTTTGGATGTAGAAAGCAGGAAGAATAAAATGAGCTCTCAGTGCTCTTATAATGAAACAGCCATGCCTCCAGCTAATCAGAAGAGCGAAGCCTTAGTCCTTGCTAGAGCAAAAGTGTGCTATCAGTGCCAGATTGAAGTGACATGGATATCTTCCCCCGTGATTTTTCATTTTCTCATAATCTTCACAATTCTGGTGCCTTCTGTGGGCTTTGTGATCTACTAAGTCTGGATTTACTTTTTTCTTTTTTTAATTTATTTTATTATTTTTTATGTTTATGAATGTACTGTCTGAATGTAGGTTGGTGCACCCGTGTCGTGCAATGCCCCAGAGGTCAGAAGAGGGCATCGGATTGCTTTATGTGCATTTATAAGAGATTGTTAAGCCTTTAAACATGCACCAAACAGCACTTTCTGTCACGGGAACATTTCTGTGATTGCAGTTTAAGGAAGGTACATTCTTCCTTTGGAAATACTGATGTTATACTAGAGTAGAAAGATGAAAATGAGCACATCCAGTTACTAATTTTTTCTATTATACATTAGTGATTTCTTTAGAGTTTCTTTCTTACTTTGGTCAAAACCATAAAACAGTCCATTTTGTTCTGATGACTTATAGGGTTAGGCAAGATTTCTCCCTAGTCTATAGTTATATAACAATTGTCATCAATTCAACATAATAAACAGAAGCCATCATAGCAATATATACATATTCTGACACAAAACCAAGGAGATCTTGTAACAGGCTAGTAAGTGATAAGTATTATCAGTTATAACCATGGTGTTTAAGCTCCCATTTATATGCATATAATGATAATTTTGTGTTGTACTTTAGATCACTCCTTTCCCTAGAACAAAAATAAGGAATAATCACAACCTCTTAGTCCAGTTGGATTCTACCAAAGGAGTAGTGCAGCCTCAAATAATAATGGCTTGGATAAAGCAACCTTTTTCTCCTCTCATAAAACAGATCAAGCGGTGAGTGGTAGTACAGAAGTTGATGAAGTCCTTACAGATCTAGCTCCATTTTTTGTTATCTTTTCAGATTTTTTTGAGAAAGGATCTCCCAGCTGACCTAGAATTCACAATGTAGTCCAGCAGGCTGACCATCCTTGACGTCATAGAGATCTATCTGCCTCTGCTTCTAAGTGCTAGGATTAAGGCATGTGACACCACGCCTGGCTCCTGGGTGCCTTCTTATTGTATACTCTGTTTTCTCTAGCATAATGCTCATGACCCCAAATACCTACTTCAGCATTAGCTATCCAAATAGGATACAATAAAATAGACAATAACATGTAGATAATGATACAGTATCTTTCAAGCATATTTCCTAGAAGTATCCTTGAAGAGTTTTGACACTGTTCTTTTGTTAACCTGTGGTTGATTGTCCATGACTAGCTAGAGGGAGGATGTGGAATGTACACAGATCTCCTGGAATGCAATGTATGCTGAATATCAAGGCTGTTACTTCTAGAAAAGTTGAGGGGAGCAAGTAGAAGGATGCTGGTCATCTTTTCTACACAGTATGCTTACTGTCTCCTAAGAATTTGTTTAGGTCTTGGGGCTGGAGAGATGGCTCACTGGCTAAGAGCTCTGACTGCTCTTGCAGAAGACATGGGTTCTATTCCCAACACCCACATGGTGGCTAAGAACCATCTTGGACTGGGCATGGTGGTTTAATCCCAGCACTCTGGAAGCAGAAGCAGGCAGATATTGGAAGGTCTCTGGGAGTTCAAGACCAACCTGGTCTACATACAGAGGAGCTCTAGGCCAGCTAGGACTAAAGGGAGACCCTGTCTAAAAAAAAAATTGGTTTAGGTCTAGATCTTAGAGCTCAGCTCTTATCTTTTTTCCTGGTTTCTGTTTCATGGAAAGAAACTAATTTTCTTTTCTGTTTCCAAAAGAAGTGGTTGATGATTCATCTCGACTTTGGTCTTACAACTTATTTGATTTCTTTCCAATAATACGTCTCAAATCATCGCCCCAACTTGGATGGTCATTTAAGCTACAGTCATGTGACTCAGAACCCTGTCTCTGATCTCAGCTCATTTACTTATACAAGTCAGACCAATAGCTGGCTGCTTTCTTTCCAGGAGACTTTGTCCACTAACACCATGAACTTTTACAATGAAGATTAAACCCCTTTCTTAATCTTCATTAAAGTATAGCTTTTCATTTCCTAGACTAATTGCTCAATGACTACATTATTGTATTCATTCTCCTGTTCTAAAAATTATACAGTGCCCTCCGTGAACTGTGCTTTGAATAGCAGAAGACACTTTCCCTTCATGCTGACATAGTTTTACAAACACTTTCTGGACCTAGCAGTAAAGTGGGTTATTGAGAGATAACTTCTTTCCCATCAGAACACATTGTCACATAAAACAAGGGATCACTGTGTACTTTCACAATGCCTCCCCAGTCTAATATTTCAATATTTCAAGACAGTTATAGCACATTTCCTTATTTATCTCTGACTTTCAACTGCTGGGTTTCTCTTGTTGGCAGGTGTTCCTTGGCACTCTCCAGTGGATATTCTACACACCTTCCAGCCGGAATAACTTCAAAGAATTACTCTATTTACTGTTGCTGATTATGCAACCCATCATTTTTGACAACCATAACATGACTTCCTGGAATTAATAGAACACATTGTTCTTAGCTGGCAATTTGTAGAATATAAAAACAAATTCCCAAAGAAATAGTCTATGATAATTTTAAAAGCCATTAAAGTGATTCCTTGTATCAAATGCTATCTAAATATGTTTCAATAATCTAGAGGGTACAATGACAGAGAATATTTCTGGAAAGTGACTCAATGTACCCCTTAGCTTCAGAGGAACAAATCTCTGATAATAACTTAACATTCATTTCAAGTGACCAAATATGTGAATTCAGATATTGAATTTCCAACTAAATGCAGGAATCCAAAGGTAAAGAGTGGCATTATCTGATGGAACAGGGTCAAATTTATCAAAATGTCTGGGAAGTTATCGTGGAATATTTTAATTCTGCTCTAGATGTTAGAAACTTGAACACCAAAAGGGTACTTTTCTTTCAGGACTTTGAAATTTCTACCCTTTCTTTTCTTTTTTTCTTTATTATCATAATTCCATGAATTCATAATCTGTACTTTTGTGTGAGGTTTCTTTATCATTTGTTCTTTTCTGTCACTCTTACAACTTAACATATGGTATTGCCACAGGTATCAGGCAGGGCTCAATAAGCTATATGGTGGGGGTAAAACTTTTAAATGAAAGTGGATTGGAGAGTATATGTGGGCACTAATACATGAACATACACTTCTCATATGTGGGGAGTCTCTAGGCCACTACCTCCCAAGACAGTGTCGGGTTTAGTCCTGCTATCTGCTGCTCCAGAATCTCCACCTTCAGCCACAAGACTCACAGCAATGGGAGAACAGGCAGGGGAATCGGTGGCAGATTTTCTTTACCACAGTCTGAAAGTGACACAGAAAGTTATTTCTATTCACATTTCATCATAGCTGGGCACATGCTTTGTGGGTTTGTAAGAGGGCTGGTGAATACACTGTTCCACAAATCAACAAAGAGGAAAACTGAGCATCAGAGAGCTTCTTTAATGTCTACCATACTGTTTATAGGAAATGGCTTTTGTATGTAAAACATTTCCTAAAACCTTACATTTTATTAATTTAGTCATTTTTACTTGGTTTTATTGCTTCTTCTCCAAAGTCTGTTTACATCTTCAGTTCCTTTTTAACCTTTGGGCAAATTTCAGGCATATTTTCTAAAAATCAGCAGTTCACTTTGGTCTCTGTGGTCTCAGTGCATCCATCTAGATTTCTCTTCTGGCTCCTCCTTCCCCACCTACTGTCTCTGAGTGCTGGCTCTGCTTCTCGTGGAGAAGGGAAGCTAGTGACCTTTATAGACTTGGAAAGAACACAGAAAAGAACCCACACTGTACTATGGGTATTTAAGGGTATTCGATACCATACTGTCTTCATTAGTCCTGTTTCATTTCCCTTGGACACTCTTGCCCAAGCCAGAGCTCTATCTGCTTGTTTACCCCAAGAAATTTCTGACTGTCCTATCAATTTGCCAATGGAAAATATTAATATTTGGATCCCTATCTGATTCCTTCAATTCTTACAATTCTTTCAATTCAGTTCTTACGAGCCTGGAATCCAGATGCAGGATCTAGGGAGTCAGTGGCCCTTTTGGCATTGTTTCAGCTCTTTTAGTGGAAAGGAGTCTGGCTTTGTTCCTCATGTCTTAGAGGGCTGGGACCAGGCAATATCTTGGAAGGAAACTGAGCTATCCAGGAGTCTGAAACAAAGAACAATCCCAAGTCAGAAAGCATGAAGTCAACCTGCCACAGTCTCAGGGTGAAATATAGTTCTGAAGGTGAATACCAGATGCTGACAGCTGACAAGTTCAGATAGGAGGAGGCTTGGTTCAGGCCATGAAGTAAAAAGGCAGGACAGCCTCACGACTGATGGTTCAATGCTAATCTCACCATCTGTGGATAACTGTGATTCTGAAATCCCTGAAGTCAGTGGGAAGATCACCCTACAGAGTCAGGTGTCGTAACTGCTGTGGCAAATAAGAACCCGAAAGCTACAGAGAATTACTTGATAACTGCAGCTTCCTTCTTCCAATAGAGAGGTGAATGCTTAGTTTGACTTTGACTGTCTGGAGATAGATGTACCTTACAGATCTCAGTGCTGTGCCAGCTTTGCCTTTGCCATGCACATGAGAGACAGTCACAGGTTCAAAGCTTAACTGCCCTAATGTACACAAGCTAGGGATCCTGGGAGTGTGGGCAACCTGCCTGGTTGACAGACTGTAAAAGTAAGTGTGGCCAGTGACAGCTCCTTTATGTAAAGAAGAGAAGCTTCTGAAGTGAAGACGACACTGAGGGGCACCTGAGGGGCACCTGAGGGGCACCTGAGGGGCACCTGAGGGGCACCTGGCACTGCCCCCTTACAGGTTTGACACCAGCGAAGCAGAAAACCCAGGGCTCAGGCTTCAGGTCATGGCCCGTGCATCTTCTGCTGTCATTTCAGTGGGCCCAGAAAAAAATCTCTTCTCACACTTCAGCTTTCTGGTTTTCTTTTATATTATATTGGTACCTGTCTTTCCACCCTCCTTTTGGCTAGAATTTTAACAGTATTTTCATTATTTATCCTTATTTAATTTATGTGATTTTTTGTAACTGTTGGGAAATCTTTATTTAACCCTTGCTTTTTCTTCTTCCCCTTCATAACACCCTTCTCTATTCTGCTGTTTCCTTTATCTAGCTGCTTCTTCTCCACTTTCACCCTTCTTCACCTCCTTCTTTTATCTCCTTCATGTAATGTTTCTATATTTACCCTAAACAATATTTAATTTCATAGGACACACTACATTATTTTTCCCACTCTGTGTTTATAGTGACCACATTGCTAGTGTATTAGTTGGGTTTCATCTATTGTTGTACATTTACTAAGCATTCTTCATTTGGTGCTGTTGCAGTTGGTATTCTCCTCTCTGAATGGACTGGGGATTGTGACCTCAGGAGTAGCCTACTCCCTAAGAAACTCCCCAAACAAAGCCAAAAGTGATATTCAAGCCAATAAATGCACAGATCTCAATAAACATGAAAAGCAAAGCTACAGGAAGCCTCTAAAATATTCTCATGCCTCAATAACTGAACTGACAGATACAGAAATGGGTAAAAATCCAAGCAAAGGATTTGAAATATTGATTTTTTAAATTTTTATAGAATATTTGCATTTCATATATATAACTCCGTGGCATTTAGATCTCTCTCTCTACCCCTCCCCTTGCTGCCCCACCAATTTAAAATATATAATATATATATATATATATATATATATATATATATATCCTTCAGTGTAGGTCCATCTGCTGAACCTGGTTAACCTACCAGGAGTCCCATTCTTCATTGAAAGAAACTCTATCTTCCCCTCGCAGAAGCCATCAATTGCTACGATTTCCTTATGTTGGCTTGGGATTTATTATCTGCTTCCTCATGTCTACACTGGGACTGTTTTTTTTTCTTGTTTGTGCTTGCATGAATCTTGTGCATGCTGTCCCAATTGCTGTGAGTTCACGTGAGCAGCTGACCAGCTGTCTGGAAAACTCTGTTTCCTTGTGGTCATCCATGATCTCCAGTTCTTAAAACCTCTTATGCAACCATTCCTGAACCTTGAGGTGCAGAAGTTTCATATAGGTGTCCTATTCAGGATAAGCAGTCTGCAGCCTCTTGTTCTCTCCATGTTTGGCCAGTTGTGGTTTTCTGTGTTAATCACCATCTGCTGCATAAGGAAACATCTCTGGTCAGAGTTGAGAGATGCATTCATCTATGGATATAACAATAGGTCATTAAGAGCCAGTTTAATTCAGTAACTATCTAAAAGGAAGCAGGTATTAGGCTCTTCCCTATGCCCCAGGACCTGTCTAGCTTCAGGCTCCTAAACCTGATATTCCAAAAGAGTAATTATAAAGATGATCAATGACTTCAAAGAAGATACAAATAAGCAAATTAATGACATAATGGAATCAGTTGAGGACATGTAGAAGAAAGCATCATAGATGAAAATGTCAGCAAGGATAAAACAGAAACATGGACGAGAAATTCAGCAAGGAAATTAGATAGAAAGAAGGAAATGAAAAATCCAGGAAAGCAAGAGCACAACAGAAAACACAGTTGTTACACTGGACCAGGTCTTCTTAACCGTCTTCCACTCACAGCTCCTTCGGCCCAGAGAACTTTGAATATCAAGCTAGGTGTACAGGCATCTACAAATCAAACATTTGCTGCTAATAAACCATAAAAATTATTTTAAAATAATTCTCTGCTAGATGTAATTTTACTATTTATTATAAAACTGATGGGCTCACTTATTTTGCATAAATACTTAAATTGTGGCTGAGTATTTGATTCTGCAGAACATAGAACATCTTTAAAATTTTTTCAGAGAAGTGAGACTGGAGAGATGGTTCAGTGGTTAAAAGCACTGACTACTATTATGAAGGACCCGAGCTCAAGTCCTTACACCCACATGGCAGCTAGCAACTGTCTTTAACTCCTGTTCCAGCGGATCCAATGCCCTCTTCTGACCTCCACTGGCATTGCTTGGCACGAGTGGTACTTACATAAATATAGGTGATGTACTCATAAACATAAAATTAAAAAATAATATATAAAACAGTTTTAAAATTTTATAATTATCAATGTTGAGAACTCTCCTTTACAAAAACACAAAGCACAAAATGACAGAAGTTTGTTTAGGGCTACTTCAGAAACGATTGAAAATTTTGTCTGAACACCAGGCTTAAATTCTTTGAATAATTTTTTTGGGAAATTCTTAACAATTCAAATATTTTTTAAATGTCAAACATTTTAAGACCACCCAATCCAAGGGTATTTACCTGCTTAGGAATGACACTAGGAAAACACCAAACCTCTTAGTGTTCCATAATTAAACCTTTATGTTTCCACTGGACCAGAAAACTTTGTGTGTGGAGTTAAACTTCTGGGATTTGTAGCCTTCCTTCTCATGGAATCAGCCAGTGTTCTCACAGTGCTCACTGGTGATTCATGACAGGACAGCAGGTACAGTGGGAAGTGTGCTAGTTATGTGCTCAGAACCAAGGTTGCAGTGAAGTCACGTGATTCACAATGGGAGAGAACAATGGCGGCAGCACCTCTTATTCATTGCAAGTTTGATTTTGAATTAATTTTTGGTAATTTCACATTTAGAAAGTTTACAGTATTGTCACACTTTTCTCAACCTCTATGTTCAATTATATGAACTCACATGGGTAACAAACCCATAGATTAAGAAGCTGAGCCACACATGTTGGCACACGACTTTAGTCTCAGCAGTTAGGAGGCAGAGGTAGGTGGATCTCTGTGAGTTCAAATCCAGTCTGGTCTACATAGTGAGTTCCAGGCCAGCTGGGGCTACATGGATGTGGGAAAACTTAGAATGGGTTGGGCTCTAAGCCAATGGTACCTCATTGGCCACACCCATGGGGTGGGGTGTAGTGACGAATTGAGTCATGATGGATATTTAAGCAGACATGTTGGAATAAAATCTCTCTTTGCATTTGAACCTCAACCTGCCTACATGTGGCGTGCTTTCCTGCGTGGGCTTTCCACATGGGTCATTTTAGGATTAAGTGGGCCCTGCCATGAATCCCGGCGGCGATGACACAATTGGCATCCAAACGTGGGACAGAAGGAAACCTTGACAATTTAGGCATGCATACCCCTAAATCTTGCCTTTTTCTTCTCTCTGTCCTGATATCTATCTCTTGTGGTGGAGCCGTCTATCCTGCTGGTTTTGGTGGATGGGACAGTGGTCTGAGGGCATGTGGCTTTGTACCCGTGGAGAGCCTGGCTCTGATTTGGTTCAGAGGAAGCACCCAGTGCCTTCCAGTCATGTGCCTTCTGGCATGGTCAGTCCTGCAAGCTATAAAAGTCAGTGACCTCACGGCTGAATTTAATATTAAGCCTTAGTAGTTATGTTTGGCCTTAAAGCAATTTTTCATAATTCTGCAGGTCTGAAAAACTTTCTGGTTTTAAATTCCATCCCCCCAAAGAAAGACTCCTGCTATGAGGAACCAGCTCCTCAGGCTCCTCAAGTTCGGTTCCAATCTTAAATTGTTCATATGTAAATTTTCTCCTGGTAGCTCTCCTAGACCTGAGCCCACTTCTTTCTGTTGCAAATTAAGGCCTTTCACTGAAACTGCCCTCTTCCAAGAGCATCCTCTTCAAGCCTTGGCCATTTTCTCTTAAATTTTGTATACAAAATCTGTTTTTGGATAAAAGTGTGTTGCTCTCTTGTTTTCTTATGTGTTTTTTTTTTTTTTTTTTTCTAAACTCTAACTCTTCTTACCTAAACCTGCCCAGCTATTTGTAGATCCGTAGGTTGGGATTTAACGAACAGCATTTCAAATCCATTTCAGTATGCTTAACTTAAAGTGTAATATTTTTACTTAGACCCGGGGTTACCCTAGAATGGTTTATTTAATTTGTATCTTGCTTCCTTTAAATGTTGTTTCACCTTAAAAATATCTTCTCACAGAATTCTAAACACACGTGGTCTGAGCTCTGGCTTCGCGCATAAGCTGTGTGTGTTGCATGTGTACCAGCTTGCAGACTCAGCACATGGTATCTAAATCATGTGCACTAAATTTAGGTAACATCCTTTCAATTTCAGCATTTTGGAAACAAGGTAGATGGATTTCTAGGAGAATTTACAGGCCTTGAAATTCTAACAAAACAAACTTGCTCTGATAAATTGTCTTTTTTAAGGACCATTGGTAAAAGTCTCTTTAACAACGTAAATTGATATTTTGGTTCAATTTAAATGAGAAATTTTTTGAATAAAACTGTTTTATGTTTCTTTAAGCCCATCTTCAAGCTGCGTGTATGTGTGAGTGAATGTGAGTTCCCGCTTTTAATTCATTATAATCCTGCAGGCTTAAATCTATTTAACTAACTATAAACAAAAATAGATTCAATTCATAAAAAAATGTTTGTTTTATACCCCTTAGTGTTAACAATTTTAATTGGGTTTATAGTATGCATATTATTCAGTTTAATGATAGATTGTTGTTAATTATTAGTAATTGTTATTAATGGTTATAGTTATTGTTGAATATAATTATTGATAATAATTGATAAAAATTCAGTCTAATGGTAAATTGTTGGCTGCTATTATTGTCAATTATTCATAATAATTATTAGTGATTGTTGTGACTAATAATGGTTGATGCCAATTATTGATAATTAATAATAATTAATAACGGTTGTAATCATTGTGATTATGGATAATTATTATTCTTCCAAATTCCTTAATAGCAAGACAAGATGGATTGTTCCAAAACTACAAACAACTTTGGCCTTTCTACTTTTGGAAATCCTCAATCTTTAGATTTGTAAATAGCGTAGAGACAGTTAGTTTTAGCAGAGGCACAGTTTAGGCACAGTTAACCAGAAGGGACAAGATAGGGAAAGGATAGTAAACTTTAGGTATAGTTCATTGAAGGCAAGTGGTTGCAAATGGGCCTAAGAGGTGGCATATGGATCTCAGCTGTTTCATGCATTACTAGGACATTTATTCTAATTATGAAAAATAACCCTATAACAAATTATAAAAATTTCATGTTTCTCAATGAACATCAATCAATATGGATTTTTCTCTTACAGGTCAACCTAACAAATCTTTATTATGTATGTATGTGTGTATGTGTGTATGTATGTGCGCGCACTTGTGTATGGATGTGTGTACTTGTGTTCTAAGTATATTATAATGTTAACAGCTATGATACAAGTAAAAACAATGCCTCTGAGTTGGAACGTGGCCCTTCCTTCTCAAGATGCAAATTTATATTAAACAGCCAAAACATAATTCAATTTCAACAAAGTTTATGGGTTATCTATTAAAATTTTTATTTTATTTTATTTTATTTTTCACATAAATTTATTTATTTATTTTTAACAAATCTAGACCCGTGTTCCCACTCATTCCCCCACCCCGCCAGAGCTCATGCATTCTGCCAAACATGCTTTCCATCTCTCAGTCTTTCTCAGTATTTTCCATGGGGAAGTTGACTGTTTTGAGCAGAAGTTCACCGTCTCAGTCAGTTCTTTGATGCAGTTCTTTTCTGTTGTTGTTGTTGTTTCCAAAATGTATTATGCCAACTGCTTTGTACAAAAGCTCAGGGGGCCCTACACAAGAAATACTTACAACTGGGTAGTTGGCACTAGCATCCACAGATGAGGGATACCATTCGTCGTTTGTTTTCTGGGACTGTGTTACTTCACTCAGCATGATGTCCTCTAGCTCCAGCCATTTTCCTGCAAAACTCATGATATCATCTTTCTTTACTGCTGCATAGAATTCCATTGTGTAGATGTACCACATTTTCTCTATCCACTCATTAGTTGAGGGGCATTTAGGTTGGTTCCAGCTCCTTGCTATTGTGAAGAGAGCTGCAATAAACATGGCCGTGCATGTATCTCTGTGGTGGTGTAAGTCTTGAGGGTACATGCCCAGGAGTGGTATGGCTGGGTCGGGTGGCAAGTTCATATGCTGCCACATACTGGTTACGCCTTTTCAACATCTAAAAGAAAGATGCAACCAGATTTTCATTGTATTAAAGTGTTAATAAGTTTTTGGGTATTTGGGAATAAAAAATAAAAGGTATAAAAATTTAAAAATTTAAAAAATAAAAAAAAATTTGAATTCTGATTAACATCATTGCGGAATTTGCAGGCGCCATTTTTCTTTTTAATTTTTTTGTGTGCATACAGGCTAAACCTGTATTTTGTTCAGATGACCAGTGGGTAGCTGGTGTTGAGGCCTGTGGGTGACCAGTTGGTTTGGAAAAAGGCTCCCTTTGCAGACCACCAACCTGGGTAGCTGGTGTGAAATTCCTGTCCTGGACTTGGGCAGGTAGAAAGTCATAGCCAAGAGTGGGAAACGTGTCTCATTGTCCCAGGCTAAGGACCCGAGTAGGAAGTTACCTCTCCAGTCAGGTCACAGGAGTGACCAACTGTTCTCTACGCAATGAGGCCAGTTCCCCACACTGTCCACAAAGTGGGCACTGTGCATCCCTCTCCCCTTAGCAGGACTGCGTTGCACCTGTTTGTGACAAAGGAAGCTTCCTAGAAGCTCCCACAAAAACAAAAACAAAAACAAAAAAACAAAAAGATCAAGATGGTAATGATGGTAACAACTTCTCATGGGGCATATCTAGCCAGTCTTTATTTGACTAATGGGCATAAGAACTGTCAAAGAAAAATTTATTAAGAACTAGATATTGAAAAATCTTTAAAGCAGGTTTTCATGCCAGGCCTGGAGAAGGCCAAGAGCTTGGAGGAAGATAGTTATCAAAATCTACTTTGTAAGGTTTGCAGTTTAAAATAGTAATACATTTGAACTAATTGGGAATGTAAAATGTTAATTGTTTTATGCATAATCTGTATTGACTTACCAACAATAACTTTGGGGTTAAGGTACACAAATGGTCTCTAAATTTTTCCATGTTATAAAGTATCACCTTGTAACATTTTTCCTTTACTTGTAGGACAACTTAGGCGTGTATAGGTCAAATCATAAAAATTTAAAAAACAAAAAGAAGGAGGTGGTATAATATTCCTTCTGTATTCCAAACCTTTTGATAAATTTTCAATTTTGAGTTCTTGAAACTAACAATGGGAGGAGATTTATGTGTTCCCACAGGTAAAAGCACCAATCTAAATACCCGAAAATGTACAACTTTTGGCTGTGCAGGATGGACTGGGAAATGCCAGCAGAGAGGCTGACCCATCTGAACATGAAAGAAAAAGGAACCTCAGATTGCCTGAGTCACAGACACTGAGCATCTCTCTGAATTCTTTTTGGGATAACTGTTTATAATGTGCCCTAATGCAGTTTACCTTCCAGATACTGAGAAACCTTCCTACCTCTTCCCTTTTATAGGAAAAAGAAAAAACATGATGGTAATGAAGTCATTCCCTAACTGTAAATTAGAGCCAACTGTTATAGTGGTAATTTCTTATAAAACAGGTATAACTACCTTCTTTAATTGACTGATAGACATAGGAATTGTGAAAGGATAATTCTCTATTTAGAGCCAAATATAATAGTAAAGTCTTTATAAGCTGTGTACCTAAGCAAAATATATTAATACAGGAGAGCTCTGATATCAGCAATGGATTATTCTGCCAAGGAGATGTTGGCTAGGGGATGCAAGCCCCCAAAATTATAAAGGCCTTTTGCCTATAAAAATGGGATATCTACAAGGAGAAAGACAGTAAGTCCCTGTTGTCAAAGACCTGGTGTAAGCATGAAAAAATGTTTTGAGACATCACTTGCTAATATACAGTTGGCCTCTGAAATGCCAGAGAGCATTACCAAAGGCCACTAATGCAATAAAGCAAAATATTGGTCTCCTTGAGTCAAGCAAGACTTCTCCAACATTATCAGCTACACCTCAACTGCCTGGAGATACTGTGCAACAGTGGCAGCCATGTGTCTCTATATATCCCAAATCTAATGGCTATTAGCTCTCTCCTTGGAGGAATAACTCACAGCAGATGCCACAAGCTAACATCCTCTAGTGGTTAGGAGATGATATTAGCCACAGTAAGAACTTGTCATCTTTTTATAGAGAAACCACAGTTTGTGGATTAGCATACCATCCAAGCATCTGTGTCTTTGCTCACAGCTTAGCTTGCTATAATAGTTAGTACTGTTCAAATATCTGTTTAAATGCCTGTACATCTAATTGCTTGTGCTTTGTTAGTAGGATTAAAAAGATACCCTGGATAGGCTGTCAATCCATGAAGGAAAACAACCTGAACAGACTAGAGTCCAAAATGACATCTCCAGAGAAAATAGACTGCTTTGCTTCTCACCCACTTGTGCCCCTTTCCCCAAGCCTAGGGAACAAATTGCAGAAGAGGAGGCATGGTAGAATATAAGGGCTGGAGAGATTGGGATGAATAATGAGACTACAGCAATATAGACGGTCTTCCTATTTGATCAACATGCTTGTGCATACAAGCTTCTCCAACTGGACTATGGGAACCTTGGGTTGTTCAAAATATGAACATAGATACTTGCTAATTGGTTTTACATGAATGTTACATTCATTGCTTATGCTTGACAATCAGCTTACTTCATGGTTGGAATTTTTGGATGTTAATTGGCCTTAGTGTGAAAATAGTTTCAGGTCTGACCTGTCCCCCACTGCCTAGCACTCAAAATAGTCTTGAGAAGCTGGCTATTCAAAACTCAGTTTCCTTTGGGTTGTTAGCCTCATCCGTGGGCTCCCCTGCCTCTCAGAAAAATTAAGAAAAATAAAATTAAAAGGGTGAGATGTGGGAAAACTTAGTTACTTAGTTAGAATGGGTTGGGCTCTAAGCCAATGGTACCTCCCTGGCCACACCCATGGGGTGGGGTGTAGTGACGAGTTGAGTCATGAGATATTTAAGCAGACATGTTGGAATAAAATATCTCTCTGCATTTGAACCTCAACCTGCCTACATGTGGCGTGCTTTCCTGCGCGGGCTTTCCACATGGGTCATCCTAGGATTAAGTGGGCCCTGCCACGAATCCCGTGGCAACGCCACACATGAAGACCTTGTCTCAAAAAGAATACAAGAAAAGGAGCTGTGCAAGAATAATAGTCTAAGATAAGGAAATAATATACTCAGATATCAATAAAGGAAAATAAACAAATTAGCATGACCACCATTTCCAAGAATTCTGAGATATGATCATCAGACAAGCATAAGGATTCATGGGGGGGGCCTGGAGAGATGGCCTAGTGGTTAAGAGCACCGACTGCTCTTGCAGAGGACCCGGGTTCGATCCCCAGCACCCACATGGCCGCTGAGAACCATCTTTAAATTCAGTTCCAGGGAATTCTGACACCCTCTTCTGACCTCCGTGGCATTGCATGATACGGGTGCACAAACCTACATGCAGACAGTACATTCATACACATAAAAAATAAATAAAATTAGAAAAAAAAACAACGAAAAAAGAATTCCTGGGGGAAAAGGTGAGATGAAAACTAGTCATAAACATCTATTCAAACAATTAGTAGATCCAGGTGTAGTGACCCATGTGTTTAATCCCAGCACTTGGGAGGCAGAGGCAAGTGGATCTCTGTGTGTTCAAGGCCAGCCTGGTCTACATAGCAAATTCTAGGACAGCTGGAACTACAGGGAGACCCAGTCTCAAAAGACAAAAAAACCATAATAATAATTAGGAGAAAAAACCCAAAGTCTACCAAAAGAAATAGGGGTATTCAAGTGAAATTTGCATAAAACCTTTTAAGAGATTGTTTTTGTTCCCGTCAATTAAATTATTGCTTATTGTTGACACAAAACTACAGTTCTCACCTCAGTGGGAATAAGAGATAGTATATTCTGAAGTGAAATATGAGTGACCATTGCTCAGCAACCCAGATTCAGGTTTCCTCAAAAAGCATGCTTCGTCTCGTTGTGGATGAGGTTACATGAGCTTCTGTTAGTTACATAATAAAGAACACCATAAATCAAAGTATTTTCCAAACACATTGATGGGGGCCACAGGTAGGCAAGTTACCACAAAGTCAGAAAAACTCTGTTAACAGTTTTAGATGTTATCTCATAACATTCTTCACTTTGGAACCAGTGAAAGCTGGACATTTGTTAAGAATACATTGAAATGCAAGTTAGGTCAGAGGATATGCATGATGGACAGCTTTAAAGGGATTGAAAATAGCCCACAATAATGTGGCTCAGCTCTGTAACATTTTAACTCTTTATAATCTTGAAGTTTAGTCATTTGGCCTTGTAGAATCTTTAACACAGGTGTAGTTTTTCTTTTTTTTTTTTCCACTTTTCTTTATCCTTATCATATTCCTTTTTTTCTTCTGGGAACTTCAGTTCACACTACAGAATTAAATCAGGTACTCCTCATAATTTGACCCAAAGGACCGATAATTGGCACTTAAAAACTGTTTTTGCTGAACAGTACTGACTCTACTTTGGCCCAGAAGGTAACTGAGAGCTATAAAGGCCTGGAAACCAGCCCTTGCTCCAAGTCAGGGTCACCTTTGGTTTCAGAAAGAGTAGAATTGAGGGGCTGGAGAGATCGCCTAGCAGTTGAGAGTGCCAACTGCTCTTGCACAGGACCTGGGTTCGATCCCCAGCACCTACATGGCGGCTGAGAGCCGTGACTCCAGTTCCAGGAGAGCTCCAGTTGTGTGTGGGGGGGGTGGTCCGACACCCTCTTCTGACCTCCGAGGCATTGCACGGCACGGTGCACAGACCTACATGCAGACAGTGCATTCATACACATAAAAAAAATAAATAAATAAGAAAGAGTAGAATTGATTGGGAAGCTCCTTTATGTCAGGGTCCAGAACTACCCCCAGGCATGGCAGAGTTCAGACTGCGACCCAAGTGAACTCAACTATCCAACTTGGCAAGGCTGAACCAGCTGTAAATCATCTGAGAACAGGTTTGTTCCCTCAATCAATAGGATGGCTTCCATCATTGTACAAGATCAGAACCATGAAAATTATTAAGGATGCTCACAGGCTGCTTCATTATGCAACCTGCTGCCTCCTGCCCCCCAGTTTTTCTCTATCTAAACCTCATGTCAGTGCCCAAAATGAGGACCTAGGTTCACTGGGTTGGAGCAGGCAGCAGCAACAGGGTGAAAGAAATGGGAGGAGGCAGGCTCTCCAGGAGTCAGCTTAAACTACCGGTAGCCAGTATTTCAGCAAGCATTCCTCAAATAGGCTCTCATTTCTTAGGTGAAAATGAGCTAGAAGAGTAGCTGAAGGCCAGAAGCCGGAAGAAACAAAACATTAAACTGTCTGCAGTAAACAGCATTAACTGTGCCTTCCTGACCTAAGTTACCAATAGCCAAAAAGCAAATTTACAGCCATAACTGTGCTTAGCTATCTTCTATCTCAAGCACCCATCCTGAGTTTGAGTTCATATAGAACAGTACTCATCTGACTGAAATGTAATTCCAACAGTAGTGGACCAAGGTTAATTATTTCCTGCTAGGTTTTACTAAAGAGGTGCAGCATAGCTTTTACAAGCAAGGTTCTCATCACCCTGGGCACAACAAAATTGTGCCCACCTCAATAAAAACTCAAAGTGAAATGATTGGCTGTTTTTCTACTTTGCCCATCTTGCTTCCTTGCACAATGCCCATTCTTTTCCTGAATTCTAGTTTTAATAAAAAGGTTTTTAAAACCTATCTTTTGAGAGTATTTTCTAGGTGAGGCATCTCTAACCTTAAGCCCGCTTTTTACTGGGGTAAAAATGATTCCCCTTTTTGGATTCTTAGTCTCATTAATAAAAGAATTTAGAAAAGGATCTGAAAGAAAACTCTAGGTGAATCCTATTAGAGTTTAAGAGAAGAACAGTAGGAGCTAGAGAGACTGCTCAGTGGTTACAAACACTGCTGATCTTACAGAAGACTGGGGTTTGAATCCCAACACCCACATGGTGGCTAAGAACTGTCCACAACTCTGGTTCAGGGGGATCTGATGCCCTCTTTTGACCACTGTGGGTGTTGTGTGATATGGGTGCACGTATATACATCCGGGCAATACGCTCGTACACATAAAATAAAAATGAATGAATGAATAAATAAGCTGTAAATCCCTGCAGCTACAAAGAAGAGGAAGATGGAGAAGTGGAAGACAGAAAGAATTGTGGTTTGTAAGCAGTCACACAGCGAAATGAGGGAGCTACAGAGAAAAACAATGTGAAAAAACAGTATCTGAGAAAACATGCCCTGGTTTTGGCCAGTGTCCAAAAATAGAAGGAAAGAAAGAAAGAAGGAAGGGAAAGGGCAAGTTACCCTTTTCTGAATTTATGACTTTTGAATAACTCAGAAAAGTAAGCATGTGACCCAGGAAGGGTGTCAGGAAGCGAAGGCCGTAAGTGCCAGTTTCGGTTTAGACAGCATGGTGCTGGTATGTACATGTGCAATGAGTCAGATAAAACGTGGCTGACACTGAACATGGAACGTATGAGTCAGCATAAAATCCATGGTACTGGAAGCTTGGGGAACCCAAAACCAACAGTAATATCACCTATTATATATACCTTTTGGCAAAGCACATCTCTTGTGACATTCTGGCCTTGAGGTCAGAAGCCTGAGCCTGCATTGGCCTACCTGTATCTGACTCTCTGTAGACCTGTGTGCCTACCTCCCTGCAGCCTATGTTTGTGCCTACGCTAATGTATGTGAGGCCTGGGTGTGCCTGGGTACCTGACAGTTGCCTTACCGCAGCTGCCTGCCTACCTCGTCAGCTTCCCCCACAGTGAATGAAGGACGTCTTATCTGTCTGTAGTTCCTCACATTCTCTCCAGCACTCAGGCCTGGCCTCCTGTGGTCCTCCTCCTTTTCTGGCTTTAAAGCTTGGACCTCATAAAGGGGCTTTAGGGAAAGTTCATTATCGTATTAAGGGGGTACTTAGTGCTCCCCTCTGCTTGGCATATCTTCAGGTGATTCCTATTTCCCTGAGAGGGGGGCGTTCCTGGCCAGGTGGTTGACAGGTCTGACTATAGTAACTCTCAAAAGGGAGTCAATAGCATGTAATGTTTGGGGTCTCTAACCAGGGCCAGAGGTATAACTGGATTCTATCCTTTCAACTAGAAAGAAGTAGCTCTTTGCTTCAATGTTCTTCAACAAAACCTAGATACATTTCCCTCTTCCTCCAGTAATTTAAATCCTAAGGAATGATAAAGCTGATTTATCTTTGTAGAATTTTCAGGAAAACTAGAGGTGGGGTACAAAGCCTCGGTGGCTTCTAAGTTTACTGCAACATCCTTACCCTGAGATCAGGTGATTTCTGACTCTAGTAACTACTGGGCCCTTTTATCTGCTGCTCTTTTCACTTGATCTTAGCCAAAAGGCTGAGAAGCGATTCTGTTGCTCTCTTCAATGTGCCACATCTTTACTATTATGTGTGGCTTTAATTAGTATATTGGAATGGGAAGCTAAGCCTAGGCCATTGTGGAGCAGAGTCTTTGGGCATAAAATTCTGGTAATGGAACTGTTTCAAAATCCCTTAGTTCATGGTATGGTATTAGATTGGACCTTCCAGAGCATGACAGCCATCCTGATCAGGCTCTCCTGAAGTTACTGTAACTCTTCTCTTTGGTAGGATATGATGTTGAGACTTTTCCTGTTGTCTGTGAGTTTTGGCTCAGGCCTCAAAGCTGAGGACAAGGCCTGATAAGAACCCTTGGAGTGAGTGATTTAAGACACATCATGGAGGTTTTGTCAGCTTGCCACAGTCACAGGAGTCTGCCTCTACACTCAGCTGGGCACTGAATTCAGGCCTCTCTGAGCAGAGGCTGAACGCTGGGGGCTGTGTAATCACTGGGGCACGAGGTGAGTGGTTGTCGGGACATTTGGCGTTGACTCTTTTCTAGAAGAGTCAAAGTCTAGTCTTGGGGTTGCTTGATGATCAGAACAAAGACTGCAGCTGCTAGGGGAGTGGTTAGGCCTTCAGAAATGGGTGGGCCAGAGAAGTGGCCTGTTTCCTAAAACTGAAGGCAATGGTCTTGGAAGAGGGCCAGATGTGAGTCATCAGGTGTGAGTCATCAGGAAAGAACGCAGCTCGGGAACACTGGGAATATGGCTGGGGCAAGACCCGAGTGGCAATGGTAAACAATGCAACTTTACTGCTTGACTTTGGAAACAGAACCTTGTTGGAGCTGGGGCCAGGGAAGAGGAGTTTGCGAATGTGGACCAGGAGAAACTGGTCACTTGCCTAACAGAAAGCCCACATTCCTTATTGCAAGAACACGGGTGCCTTACGGATTCTCCCTTACCCTGTCATTCCTGTACCCAGTGGCTGATGGCAGGAAGAGGAAGAAGAGAGGCAAACGGGACAGGGCATACACTCAGGCAGCCTATGGCCTTCTTTGCCATACTGCAGAAGTATGGGTGACCTGAAGAACTTTGCGACACTGGAATTATGGCATTAGATGAGAACTGAAGTTCAATAACCCCACATGAAACTGTGCTAATATCCAAAAGCCTGGAAGGTAGGTTTCTATAGTGGATAAACTGCTGGGCAATTGTTTTTAGCTTGTACCATGCTAAATCTAACTAACTTTATTAACTGGCTTCAGTTGTCACAGCAAACCTTCCTGGCCAAACATAAGCTCACTGAAGTTAAAATAACTCATTGATTTGGGAGTATCAACAGTTCAGGTCCAACCACCATTCCAATAAGCCAATTAAAGATTTGAAGAATGTAGAAAGGCAGAGAGGATGTTTAATCAATGTGGCACACTGGGAAGAGGAACAGATAAAAAGACCTAGTGACCTCAAGTCCATCTTTTGGGCACTGGTTAAGTTTTAGGTTTAGATAACAGTATAATTGGGGCAGAGGGCAAGAGGTAGGCACAGTTAAACAGTCTTGGTCATAGTGGTCTAGTCGATCATTGACTCTGGGTTCTTCAAGGTAGGCCTTGGAATCTTTTATTGCTTGAGAAGACAAGCTAGCTGTCTTTTGCTCTATGATGCAGCCTTGCCATCAGAGATACTAGCCTTAAATCCAGGCTCTGCTGTTCCTGTAATCCAAGGTAAGAGTAAGTTTAGGACAGTGACTGGATGGATGCAAGGCTTCTAATCTTGCTTTTAGTTACCTTGTGATCCCAAGTGAGCAGTTAAAACATCCTCCATTTCTAAATACCTTCTATAGTGTGATATTGAATATTTCTGATTTGTCTTTTGAAACAGAAAATGTAATCCATTTGGACATTTGTTATTTGAGATAACACATTAATTACTAATATATTAATTACTTTTCTCTTTTCTGTGACAAAATGCCTGACAAGAGCAGCTTACAGAGGGGAGGGTTTGTTTCAGCTCATAGTTTGAGGGTGCTGTTGGTTCATCTTGGTGGAGAAGGCCTGGGGGCAGGAGTGTGACCTGGCTGGCCGATTTTCACCCACAGTAAGGGAGCAGATATAAATGCTGTTGCCCCCTCGCTTTGCCTTTTCATCCACTCTGAATCTCCAGCTGGAGCTGATGTTTGCCATACTCAGGGTGAGTCCTTCCTGCTCAGTTAAACCTTTCTGGACACACCCCATAGATACACCCAGAAATATGTTTCCATGGTGAGTCTAAATCCAACCGAGTTGACAGTGAAGATTAACCATCAAAATTAGTTTAACTCATGTGTTGCTATATGGCTGAGGGATTCGTTTCCCCCCATCTTTAACTGCCTTCTTCAACATTGATTCCTGACTCTCAATATATTTCTAGCTGGGGGTCTAAAATAAGATGGGGCCAAACATTAATATCATGAAAAGTATATCTTTAAAGAAGTGGAACTGGAGGAAGACACACACAGCAGAAGCCAACATTATGGAAGGTAGTTGCAACGCCCATTTCAGGTCTGATTCCTAGACCAGATACAAGCTAGATGACTTTAGAGTTCTAAAACACTTCCCAGTCCCTCTGCCCTGGAAGCGTGGTGATGTGGAATGTGGAAGGCAGAGAGACATTGTCAAAGGCCGGAGTTTCTGCTAAGGGAGAGAAAAGGAATGGAAGAGAAGGCTCAAGAAAGCAAATGGTATAAACAGCAGCCTTTGGATCGAACAGAGGTCCTTGCCATCTGGTGAAAGAAAATCAGCATCAATTTTCCATCACTCAAATTTTGATCTCATAATTAATTTGATGACATACACAGAAAGACTTCTTTTTCATTTCTGTGGGTACTTCTCCTTTTTTAAAATGTCTACATTTTGTTATATAAGTTTAATGATAAACCTGATTTTTCACTAGACTAAATTAGAAACTAAATATTTCTCTTTCATTTTGGTTCTGAGTTATCCAATAGCTGATATTTATTCAATAAATGCTTGTTGAACAGAAATGTTTAGATGAAATAATCCTTTGAGAAAATATGATCCCTCTAGTGGCCAATCTACAACAGTGCATTCCTCTTCACTGTGATAAAACTTAAAATAGAAACCATGGTTTTGAGGAGAAGCAAGGATTAAATATTGGCCTACATAAATATACATATATATATATATATATTAGCAATTAACCTTGTGTTTTATATATCTTTATGATAATGAGAAGGGAAAGATATGGCAAATAATTCATTAGTAATATTTTAAACACACATGACCTGACTGTATTCTTCTCTATATGGATTGCTTGATATACCATATGATTGTTAATAATCTGCTAATTAATTCTTAAAATAGTGTTTTTATGTTTATATATAAATATATATTTGTATACATGAATATATATATACATTAGCATACAATTTAAAGTAATGTGTTTATCATGAAATCATTAAATAATATTCTTGTTTTCCTACAACTGGTAACACAACTGGTAACAGGGCTTGTGGTGGCTTAATGGGGTATACTTACTATTTGGAAATTATTAGAGTATTGATGGATAAACAGTAAAAACCTCTTAACATTTGACTCAATGCCACAAGCATCCAAGCAAATATTTAAATATATTTTCCTGTTCATATATGTACAGTACATATGATGAAAACTTATTCTTTGATGAAAAACATGCTTGACAAATTCTCATATTTGCTACATGGAGATGAACAGAGCAATGTGATCCAAATGCTCTGATTCTTATATTTGTTACGTGTTCTATTTTCAAAAGCTGCCTTTATGGTGTTTATATGATGTAACAGTATTTTCCTTTTAAATATATGTCTCTCAGTGGTATCCTGCTCCCCTGCCCCATGAACCAGAGTTGCAGTCCCCCCTTCTGAACCTCAGCTTTAGTCCCCTCCGATGAGCTAGAGTTGTGGTCCCCTCCCTTGAACTGGACCTGTGGTTCTCTCACATGAGCCTGAATTCTCTTACCATGAGCCACAGTCTCTGGCAGTAGGCTGATGGTGTAGTAGAGCAAAGCATGGTGGGCTTCCTAATGTTGGGCAACGGTTTCAGTCTTCTCTGAATGACTGCATTCCTCACAGCCCACTTCCCTGAGGTCCCAGGTTATACATGGCAGCAGCTTTGCCTCTTATGCTGGGGACAGCCCAGGCCTGTGTTATTAACAGATTCTGATATTGGGAGGACTGATTCTCTGTAATGGGCCTTCTACCTTCCCTGAGGCCCTGCTGTGTTCCTTGCTCCACATGTGGTCCTGAGCACCCAGGCCTTGCTGTTGGATCTCTCACATACCAGACTCCAAGAGGTTTTCCATTTTTTTTCTTTTATCTTCTACAGCCCCAACATGCCTTCGCCTATGCCTTAATTGAATGTTTAGAGATAAAAGTCACAGTATGGGAAGTTAAGAAGGAAAAGGCCACATATTCTATGGTTCCAGTCTTACAGTGTTGACATAGAACCTCAGAGGAAGCTTAACAGATGTGTCAGAGACTTGACAGTTAAAAATAGAGAATTCTGGTGGTAAAAGGAAAATTGTACATTTGGCAATAGTGATATCTGTGCATATATTTGGCAATAGTGATATCTGTGCATATATTTGAATGTACTGAAAACCACTGAGTTGTACAGTTTCAGTGGGTGAAGTACATAAGAGATGAATTATATATAAATAAAGCTGATCATGTGTTCCCAAAGGAACACATGGTATTGGCTTGGCCCCCAGGATGGCGTGATTGGGACATAGTACAGCCACTGGGAGCTGTACCCAACAGGGAATCTTCTAATCAATGAGATTTGCCCTTACAGGGACCATTGAGATCCAGCCCTTTTCCTCTCTCTCTCTATCTCTCTCTCTCTCTCCCTCCCTCCCTCCATTCTAGACATGAGTTAAACAGGTTCTGATACAACATGCCACCTGCCATGATCTGAGTAGGAAACCCCAACCCTACCTCAAGGGTTATTGGTGGTAACTGATGGCTTCTGGGAAGGGAAAAGTCAAGTCTCATTTAAGGGTGAGACTTTTGGTAGGTTGACCAGGTTCCAGTGGATGAACCCACACCAAAAGGCATTTGAGGACACAGATTTACAAATTTAATTCTACAGGGGCGTGTGTGTGTGTGTGTGTGTGTTTGTGTGTGTGTGTGTTTGAGTGTGTGTGTTTTTGTGTGTTTGTGTGTGTGTGTATGTGTGTGTGCAATGCAATTGTGCATGGTGTAGTGAGGGGAAGTACAGGGATGGGTGAGCATGTAAATACTATAAAAATATTGCATGAACTTTGGAAAAATTAAACAAAATTTCCTAGTTTGCCACTGCTGCTTACACCTGTTAGTCTAGCTCTTGGGAGGCTGAGGCAGGAAAGTTAAAGCACAAGGCCCTACAGAAAGGAAGGAAGAAAGAATAACAAGTAGTCCGTAGATATTTGAAAAGTCCAGGAAAAAAGATTAAAAATTACTCATTGAAAATTCAGAAATAAACTCTGGATACATTTTTATCTATGCCTTACATATTTTGTCCATTTTTATGTTTACTTAGTGGCAAGAACCACAGTAAGTTTCTAATAAATGCTCCCTGTAAGTCAGATACAACCTTAGTCTTCAGGATTCTATTCTGATCTCCATTTTATGGCTGGAGCAGCTGCATCTCAGGAAGGGCAGGAATTCAGCTAGTTGGGTGACATAGGCTAGAACAAGGCCGTGCAACTTGACCCTGCAATCTATGTTCTTGCCATTTATTTACCTGTTTGTTGTTTTTACAATACTTACACCAGCCCTGAATTCAACATATGAAAGAGGATAAGATGTGTCTGATGAAAAGCATCTCCAGAACTCCAGAGCCAACATGGCAGGAATGCTGAGCAGCTGAGGACATATTCTCTGGTATCAGGAGGAGCACAATGATAAACAGTATCACTTTTGGGTTTTTTTTTTTTTTGGTCTTTTTGAGACAGGGTCTCCCTGTAGCCCCAGCTGTCTCGGAACTCACTCTGTAGACCAGGCTGGCCTTGAACTCACAAAGATCCGCCTGCCTCTGCCTCCCCAGTACTACAATTAAACAGTATCATTTTCATATGCTTACCTAGAGGGCATAGAACATCCTCATTTGTGGGATCTCTGTCTCAGTCTCCTGAGAGCTGGGACCATTGTAGGTTATATGCTTGCAGTCTTTTTTTTTTCTTTTTTCTTCCTTTTCTTCTATGTTTAGCTAAACTGCCTCATCTCTCCTCACATGTCCTTACCATTTCTTCTTTTTACATTTTTTCTTCCACTCTTTCTGTACTTTAAATTAAATTAAATACTAATCACTAGTCATTCTCTGCCATTTCCCCCTCTCCATTCATACATATAGTACTGATAAATTAGAGTACATACTAATTTCAGTGATCCTTTACTTCACAAAGAGGCTGGCATTTAAGGGGTGATTGTGTTTTATTTGACCATTGCTGTATTTTCATAGTGGACCTACCCTTTGATGGTGCCTACTTATTTTTTCTTTTGTCTTTTTGAAACAGGGCCTCTGTGTAACCCCAGCTGGCCTGGAACTCAATATGTAGACCATACTGGCCTCAAACTCACAGGTACCCCCTTCCTGATTACTGGGATTAAAGGCATGCACCGCCATACCCCAAAGATAGTGACTACATTTGGGAACAGTATTCTATTCTCAGGAGAGTACTGAGGATCAAGCCTGCTGCCCAAATGCCAAATAAAGCATAAGAAAATGACACATCACCCTGTGATTACCTAGTCCTTTACAGTGAAAACCATGAATAATTCCCCTGAAAGAATAAAGGTGATTGAAAAATCTTTAATGAATGACCTAACCCAAAAAGTGTAAGAATAAAAGTGATTGAAAAATCTTTAATGAATGACCTAGCCCAAAAAGTGTAATTCCTAAAATAAAACAAAAGAACCATGAAAATCCAACATCATAAATATTTCACAAATTACAAATCCCACAGTAATAGCCTCCCATAGAAGTAAAAATGATGAAACAAAATCCCAAAGAATTCAAAAGAATGATTATAAACATGTTTAAACAAATCAAAGAGAACAAAAACTCTGAATGAATTCCAAGAGAACACAAAGAGATTAATGAAAGAAAGAAGATGATAACAATATGAAAGTGGAATTCAATAAAATCATTGGACTATTAAAATAAAACCAAACTGAAATACTGGAAATAAAAAAAAAAATCCCAATGAGTCAAATAACAAGCTTTGTAGGAAGTCTCACAACTGAAATGATCTAGGGGAAGAAAGAACATTAGGAATTGAAGACAAAGTAGAGGAATTGTCAGACAATGACAAAGATAAATTAATATTAATAGATGAATAGAACATTTGAGGTCCATGGGACATACACAACAGAAAAGGATTTCATGCTAAAAGCATGGGAAAAGTTTTGAATAAAATACTGGCAGAAAATGTTACTGATCTAGGGGGAGAGGTGCCCATTTGAGCATAGGAATATGTTATAACACTAAACAGACACACCATAAAGAGCCTCACAGTTAAAACACTGAATATACAGAACAAGAAAAGGAAGATAGTAAAAGCTTCAAGAAGGAAATACTAAGCCACATATAAAACAAACTCATCTGAATAATAGGTTTCTCAACCACTAAAAGCCAGCAGGCCTTGAAATGCTGCATTCAAGTTCTGAAAAACAAAAAATTGTCAACCCAGACTACTGTACCCAGCAACACTGTCTGTGATAATTGAAATAGAGAGGAAAAAACAAAACAAAACAACTTTACATGATAAAAATAGTAATTCATAACCACTGCAGAAGATATTTGGAGGAATCCTTCAGGCTAAGGAGAAGGATAAACAAATTCATGAGGATACAAGAAAGAATAAACTGTGTTTTAAAATGAAGAATAAGAAAATAATTAAAATGTAATGACTAGACTTAACATAACTTTTCTAGTAATAACTCTGAATATTAATAGCCCCAATTTTCTCAATCACCTAAACCTCAAAGAGAGATGCTACCTTGTGTTGAAAGAGTTGAAAAGCAATTCCAAGCAAATGAAGAAGGAAACAAGATGGTTCTAATATCTAACAAAACAGATTTCAAATCAAACTAGTCAGAAGATATTTTTAAGGTCACTTCAAACTGATTAAGGAGAAAAAAGCTATTAAGGGGATATTAAAATTTTAAACATATATGTACCAAATATAAATGTTCTGAATTTCATAAAACAAATACTACTAGATGTAAAATCATAGATTAGCTTCAAGACAATAATGATAGATGACTTCAGTTGTTTACTCTAAGCACCATATAGGCAGGTCATCCTAACATAAGTATGCAGCATCTGAGATAAATTGTAGACAATCCCCCAGGCCTGCTGGGGAATTTCGTGGTCTGACCATGAACAAAGGGGCAAGAGTCGCAGAGTCAAGACAAAGACCCTGGGAATCAGGTGAACACAGAGGGCAAGCTGTCCTGGACTCGTTTTTGGGGGGGCAGGGTTAGGGATTAGGTACTGTTCGTATTCTTGCTCTCCTCTTAGTGCAGTGTCGTGTTGCCTTGTGATTAGCCCAGGTCTGCAACTCAGCTGCTCCTATGGTCTCGCCTGCCCAGGGTAGGTTAGGTTGCTGAGGGACAAGCTCTCCGCATGCATAATTCTCAGCATACTGGCTACAACATTTTCACCCTTTGTATTTAATTTTGCGTGAGGAGTTGTCCAGTGGGAGCTCAGGTGCTATACCCGAACCTTATTGACCCCACCTCTGGCATTCCGACATTTGACTGCGTCTATCTTAGGTTGCCCTGGTTTTGCAGGGTCTTACCCTTCTGTGACTGGCCAGCCACTGAGGGAAGAGGCCAGGAGCAGTACAAGCTCATTCCCGTGAATTGTTGATGGATGAGAGCGAGATGCGAATCACCTCATCGGGAGGGGTGCGTGCAGATTCCATATTGACCATTGCTGAGAGGACCTGGGCCATTGTTTTGTTGACCTGGCGTTGGCTGCAGGCAAAGCAAAACAGACACCTGAAGAGAAAAAGGCAGAGTAGGCCAGGAAGCAGAGGACGCCCCAGGGGACCAGTGTAGCAGGGTCAGAAATGGACTTTAGCTTAGACCACACCTGTGAAACAAAGCCAGTATCAAAGGCTATGACCTCAGGGCAGGTAGAGTTAAGGGAGATAATTTGGGAACCGGAGGTCAAGGTGTAATTCATGAACTGTTGAGACCAGACTGGAAAAGGGATCAGGCAAAAGGAGGAGAACCTAGGGTCGCAGGACATCTGAACCATATTGTGGAGTGTTTGGATTTCCTTGCCCAAAAGCTCAATCTGCCATTGTAAATTGAGGATAGATGTGTGGAAATGGGAGTTGATGAGGTTTTGAGTTTGGAGGGCCAAAGCCAGTTAGTCCAATGGAGCTTAGGGTGGTGGCCGTCATAGCACTCTGAATAAGAAAGGTGGCTGCGGCAGCATCCGAGGCCAGGGTGACTAGAATGGTGCTCCTGATGAAGGCAGTAAGGCCAAAGTCTCTGTGTAACCACGTGGGGCACATGAGTTCCACTCTGTGGAAGTGGGTCTGTAACTCAGCTGCTTGTATGGTCTCGCTTGCCCAAGGCAGGTTAGGTTGATGAGGGACAAGCTCTGCACATGCATAATTCTCAGCATACTGGCTGCTACGATAAATGACTCCATAGGTCAATTGAACTTAACAATTGCATATAGAACATTCCAACCAAACTTTGTAGAGTACACATTCATCTCATCAGCCCATAGAACTTTCTCTAAAATAGATCATATAATAACACATACAGCAAGTATTAACAAATATAAGGGAATTGAAATAATTACATTCTGACAGAATTGAATAAAAGTAGAAATCAATAACAATATAAACTACAGAATATGTTCAGACTCATAGAGATTAAACAACAGTATTGAATGATGAATGAATCAAAACACTTAAACAGATCTACCACATGATCCAGCTATACTATTCCTGAGTACTCAAAAGATTTAAGCTCAACACATCACAGAGATACTTGCATGCCAATGTTTAACGTAAAACTATTCACAATAATGTTGCAGAACTGCTGTACATGTCCATCAATAGAAGAACAAATAAAGAAAATGTATACAGACACAAAGGATTATGTTTTCTGCCACAAAAAGAGAGAAGTTATACTATTTTCTGGAAAACAGATTCGATTAGAGGTAATTATTGAGTGAATTAAGCCAGTGTCTGAAAGACAAATGTAGTGTTTTTTTCTCTTATTTGTGGCTCCTAAGGTTTATATGATACATAAAATCATGTATGTATATATTACATGGACATGGAAATGAGACTGTCTAGAAGAACAAAAGGGATTAACTAGAAGGGTGAGAGAAAGGAGAGCAGGGAACTGTAGGGAGATATGTTCAAAACACAATGTATACTTGAATGTATATTTTAAAAAACTAAAAATTTCTCAAATACAGACAGATCAGTGTACTTAATAATATAAAAATGAAGCCAGATGTAGTGGTGCACACCTTTAATCCCAGCATTCATGAAGCTGAGGGATGGGGATCTCTGTGAGACAGAGGCCAATCTGGTCTACAAGACAGCTGTGGCTATAGGGAGACCCTACCTGAAAAGAAAAAAGAATGAAAGAAAGAAAAAAAAAGAGAGAAAGACAGAGAAAAAGAAAAGAATAAATAAAGAGAAACATTGCTGAAATAACAAATAATTATATATGCATATAAATGTAAACTGGAGGGACATAATTTGCTTATAGCTTGTATGACTATTATGATGTCACATCTCCTCTGTTTATAGACTTAAAATAACCCAATAAAAGCTCCAGAAAGCTTCTCAGGTAGGATTTGAAAGTTGCTTCAAATGAGCTAGGGTAAATAAAGTGTGTTTTAGAGAATAAGAAAATAAGAAATATGATTTATTGAATTTGATTTAAAGTCCCATTTTTTTAATTTTATTTATTTCTGTATATGTATGAATGTACTGTCTGCATGCAGGTCTGTGCACCTGTGTCGTGCAATGCCACGGTGGTCAGAAGAGGGTGTCGGAACTGGAGTTCTCCTGGAATTGGAGTTTCAGGATGGTTTCTCAGCCGCCATGTGGGTACTGGGGATTGAACCCAGGTCCTCTGTAAGAGCGGTCGGTGCTCTTAATCGCTAGGCCATCTCTCCAGCCCTAAAGTCCCATTTTTTAAAGTGCTAATAAAGGTAGTTTAGTACTGGCAGAAAGAAAGAAATATAAAATGCAAGGGACTGAACAAACCTTCAGAAACAGAAACATCCATAGAGCATCCAGAGACACACATACATAGATCATAAATAGACACATATATAATAGGCATATGTATGAGACATACACATATAACACAGATATCATATATAGACACATGTACATGGATGCACCTACATATAACATCCATACATATAGTCCCCAGGGACACATATACATAGAACATACATATATTACAAACACTATCTGTGGACACATGTACATAAACACCCATACATATAGATACATATAGAGAGAGCATACATAGGCACACATAATAGAACACTCATATATTGACACACATGCATAGACATGAAGAGGTGCATATGCAAAGTATACATAACAGACACATATGCATAAGTACATTAAGAGAGCATGCATAGACACATGAATTCAGTATGCACATATATCAAGCATATATGTAAATGCACACAGAATATGTATATATAGATACACATACTGACTAATCTATATAAGCAAACGTGAATACAATATCAATATACACACATGCGTAAAGCACATATGCATAGAACATACCTATACATGAACACACATAGGCATATTTGTATATATATTTATGTAAACATGCATAGACATAAATGCATAGAGATATAAAAGCACCTACTCATAAACATGTATAGACACACATACATAGAACATACATAGATACACGTGTATAGAAAGGTTCAGCTTATTGTCTACAAGCAATACAGTGGGAAAAGTATATATTTTTCACAAATGTTTTGGGAAAAAATAGATATTCATATTGGAAAAATGCTATTTAATGTTATACTGTATCTAGATGGTAACATGTAATGGATTATAAGCCTAAACATAAAAAGTTAAATTATACAGCTTCAAGAAGAAAACAAGAGACTATCTTGCAACCCCCAGTAAATAAAGATTTATTAGATCAAGCATAATAAAACCCCAAATCCTGAAATAAAGGCATAATGCATTGGATTTTATCAAGATTAAAAACATTTTCTTTTGGATATAGAGTATTAAGTAACTAAAAAGGCTAACTACGGAATATAAAATCTGTATTCAACTAGTATTTCTGATAAAATGCTATGATCTGGAATATGCAAGGAACTCATAATTTAACTAGAAAACTAAAGAAGTACAGGGAGCAGAACTTGAGCACTTAGTGAGGATGCAAGAGTTTCACTTTGCTGTCAGATAGCCCTCGCTCTGTCTGCACACACCCTTCCTCCTGTCCAAATATCCTGCCTTACAACATTGCTAGTCAGATTAAACTAGGGCCACTCCTAAGGCTTCATTTTAAATTAAACACATATTTAAGGACCTCATATCCAAATATAGCTACATTCTGAGGTACTTAGGGTTGAAACTTCAACCTGATAAATGGCGAGGTGAATTCAGCCCTTTATACTCATCTGTGAACTTACAGAGAAGAGTTTTCCACAGCCAGAGAGAACTAAAGCAGCACGTCCAGTCCTTGCTTCCAGAACACACCCCGAATCACAGTTCTTTGCAATGTGTAAAAAGCCTCTACTTTATAACACAAATTAAAAATGTTAAGTGTGATCTGCCACCCAATACAACCTAACAATTGTGCTCAGAGGCCTTGGAAATTACCCATTGCAAATGAAGACACATCTTCACAGAGTTTACATTAAATGTCCACAGCAGATTGCTTTGTTATAGCAGGAAAACTGGAACTTGTCAAATTGTCCAGCAGTAGGTGAGTTAATAGACATGACAAAGAATGACAAAATGGAATCACTGTCAGCAGTAAAAAGAAAGTGTTATTACACCAGTAACTTGGTTGAAACACAGACTCAAGCTAGCTGACAGATTCCATAAACAAAAGAGTACACACTGTATGATTGTCCTTTTGAAACATTCTAGAAAATGCACTTATCAGTAGTGAGGAGGAGCAGGAAAGTGCCCTGTGGGGGAGAGACTCTGAAATGGATCAAAGAAATATGAGGATGACAAAACAGTCTGCATCATTTCTGTATATATCTAATATAACAGCCAAAGATGTCCTTCAAATGTATGCACTTAACTGCATAGAAATGATAATTGAACGAATTGTTTTCAGATGGTATCTTCTTAGATAGCCCAAGTTGGCCTAGGGTTCACAACCCTCCTGCTTCATCCAAGTGCTAGAATTGCAAATATGAATTCCCACACCTGGCTGGCCTTTTTAAAACTATTAAGTAACATGTAATTCACTTTTCTCAATTTATTCCATTCTAGTTTTTCTCAGTCATTCTTCTCTAACCAAAGTCTGCCTGTTGGATTCTTTGCATTTCACAGTCTTCTTTTGTTATTGCTTCTAAAGGTCTAGTACAGTTCCTGATAATCATAGTTAATATTTATTTTTAATGGAGTGAATTAAAGAGTAAGGGATGCAGCTCAGTGGTAGAGTGGTTGTTGGGTGTGTGATCCCTAGCAGCACACACACACACACACACACACACACACACTCACACACACACACACACACACCGTGCACGCACAATGAAATAATGAAGCAAAGCCTCAGAGAGTATTCTGATTTACTACCCAAAAAGAAGTGTCTGAGGAGATGGCTTGTTCAGTAAAGTGCTGGCCACACAAGAAGAGAACTTGATTCAGATCCCCAGCACCCAAATAGAAGCTGGGGGCAAGAGTGCTGTGGCCACTGACACAGGCAGATCCCTGAAAAATCACTGGTCAGCTAGTCTTACCCAACCAGTGAGCTCCAGGCTCAGTGAGAGACCCTGTGGTGGTTTGAATGAGTGTCCCCCATAGGCTGTAAGTATTCAGACATTTGTCTCCAATTGGTGGCACTGTTTTTGGAGGTCTTAGAAGGTGTGGCCGTGCTGGAGGAAGTGCGTTGTTGGGGGCAGGCTTAGTGAGTTTTAACAAGCCGCATGGTCTACAATTGCTCTCTCTTGGCTTCCTGTGCTCTTTGCGAGATGTGACCCTCGGCTTGCTGCTCCAGATCCAGCCGCCATGCCTCCCACCACAATGGACTCTAATTCCCTGGAACCGTCAATCATAAGCTCAAATAAAGTCTTCCTTTTATAAGTTCCTTGGTCATGGTGCTTTATCACAGCAACAGAAAAGTGACTAATACAGACCCTATGTCAAAATGATTGAAAAAGTGATTGAAAGCAACTGGGAAGACCCCTGACACAGACCTCTGGTTTCCACATGCATAAACACACGTACATGTACACCCACCTATATACATGCACACACATGCCAACACACACACACACACACACACACACACACACACACACACAGAAATTAACAATGGTGGTGCTTGATCGCTTTAGTGTCAAATGAACACACCTGGGTTGAGGGAGACTCAATTGGGGAATTTCTTCCATTGGACTGGCCTGTAGCCATGTCTGTGGGGGTTTTGTGTTTGTTTGTTTGTTTTTGTTGAGTGATGTGGGAGGGCCCAGCCCACTATGGGTGATGCCACCCGTGGGTAGGTTGTCCTGTGTTGTATAAGAAATCAGGCTAGGAGAGCAAGCCAGTAAGCAACATTCCTCCATGCCCAATGCTTCAGCTCCTGCCTCCAGATTCCTGCCCGGAGTTCCTCCTACCTTGGGCTCCCCTCAGTGATGATCTATGACCCAGGGATTGTGAGAGGAATAAACCCTTTCCTCCCCAAGTTGGTAATGATCAGAGTGTTATGTCGTGCCAGTTGAAAGGAAACTGGAACAATGAAACTTTAAATTGGTTAGTAAATAACTAAATTTCTTTCTCTATCCATTCATTCTATCATACTCAAATCTACCTTACTTATTCCAGGCCCTCTTTATGACTCTTTCATACTAAGGTTGGCAGTAAACTTGAATAAGCAGCAGAGCTGATTTAAGCTGGATCTGATTCTTTCCAGAGTCTGTCTACTTAACAATGACTTGAAAGTTTTTAAAAGAAAATGAAAATTGTAGTTTTTTAATTCTACCAATCTGCTTTATTTGTCTATATTTTTATATTAGCTTTGTTCTTCTTGAGAAGAAGAAAATAGAAAGCATATGATTCTAAATAGTTTTTAAATGTTGCACCTAACCTTCAACAATTTGAAAGTAGGTAGGCAGCATATTTTAAATTTATGTATGCATGATGGTTCTTTTCTTTTTAAAATATGCGTACTAGTCACCATAGTAACACATGCAGAGTCTTCTCTATGTGTATCCTGGTGTTATCAATGTGAATAACTGCATAATATTAGACTCATGGAAATGCAAATAACAAATTCATCATAGTACATCATAAGTTTTAATAAGTTATGCTATTCTTAAATTATATTTAATCTATAGAATATGTTTTCATTATTGTTTAATTATGCAATAATAATGGAAACATTTCCTTCGCAATTGTAAATCATTAATATTAATGAAAACATAATTTGCATGTGTATGGAAGAATAGACGGAGCTATCAATCAATATATCTTTTTACACTGCTCTCTAGAGTTAAACATCATGGCCTTGTTACTGCAAGCCATTAAGACAACCAAAGCAGAAACTGAATTGATCAGTGGCATTTTATATCTCCTATAACAACACAATTATATGTGACTACCATAAAATTCATGTTTTTAAACATTAGGCATAAGAGATTTCTTTTTCCTTTACAAGTGGATAGTTTAAATAAAATATTTGAATGTTTCTCTTTGGGAGCTTACTTCTACCCTTCTTTCTTAGATTTCATTTCTTTTTTTTTTTTTTTTTTTTTTTTTTATTTCTGTATGTGTACGAATGTACTGTCTGCATGCAAGTCTGTGCACCCGTGTCGTGCAATGCCGCGGAGGTCAGAAGAGGGTCTCGGATTCCCCTGGAGCTGGAGTTCTCCTGGAATTGGAGTTTCAAATGGTTCTCAGCCGCCATGTGGGTGCTGGGGATCGAACCCGGGTCCTCTGCAAGAGCGGTCGGCGCTCTTAACCGCTAGGCCATCTCTCCAGCCCCAGATTTCATTTCTTTATCTACTTTTTATTTTATTTTATTCTACTTTGTGTGGCTGGCCTTCCTCTCTGCTGCTGGCTTCTGCTACGTTACTCCAATCCCTCCTTCCTTGTTCAGATTTCTTTATTTTACTCAGTTCTGGATAAATTTTACTTGTTTCTTTGTTTTAAACCATTGTTAATGTTTTCAGATTTGTTTAGTAGGCCAGAAATAGTTCCAAAGCCTAGTTATGATGGTCTTTAGCAATATCTCTCCAGAAGAAACATATGAGGCTCTATCTATCTATCTATATCTATCTATCTATCTATCTATTTATCTATCTATCTATCTTTCTTCTATCTCTTTCTGTTCTAGTTTGCTTTCAATTGCTGTGACAAAACACTGACCAAAACCAACTTGGGGAGGAATGGGCTTATTTGGCTTACAAGCACACTCCAACCATCAAAGGAAGCCAAGGAAAGAACTCAAGACAGGAAGCTGGAGCACAGAAAAAGGAGGAACACTGCTTACTGGGATGCTCTTCTGGCCCGTGTTCAACCTGGTTTCTTATACATTACAGGACCACCTGCCAAGACATGGCACCACCCACAGTGGACTGGGCTCTCCCACGTGACTCAACAATCAAGAAATTGCTCTGTATACATGGTCACAGGCCAGTCCAATGAAGGTAATTCCCCAGTTGAGGGTCCCTCTTTCCAGGTGTGTCAAGTAGATATTAAAGATACCTGGTGCGTTCTCTCTCTCTCTCTCTCTCTCTCTCTCTCTCTCTCTCTCTCTTAAATTTATTATCTCTCATTCATCCATTTGAAGGAAAAAGAGGCTGAAAGAAAATGAAAAGAAAAAGTATTTTGAATCAGAAAATCATGGAAATGGACAGTCAGCCATGTAAATTTCATTTTTCTAGTTAGATAAACTGAGGACCAGAAAGTAATGTTCTCCCCTCCTCCCTCCCCTCCTCTCCCCTTCCTTCCTTATTTCCTCCCTTCCTCCCTCTCTTCCTTCCTCTCTTTCATCATCTGAACAAGAATTCATATTTTTTAAAAAATCTTTTTTATTTGTATGAATGTATTGCCCGCACATGTGTAAGTGTACCCATATCAAGCAATGCCTATGGATGTCAGAAGAGGGTGTAAGAGCTCCTGAAACTGGAGTTCCAGAGGGATGCCGATGTGTAACAATTGTTTGTAACTCCAGTTTCAGGGGACCTGGTGACCTCTTCTGATCTCCATGGGCATTGCATGCATGTGATGCATTTATATATATGTATTGAAAACATTCATACATATAAGATAAAAATCAAACAAATTTATGAACTTGAAGTAACTTACACAATTTTATTTTGTCAGCTATTTAAGACAGTTTGTGATTTCTGTGCTTCTGATGATTTTATTTTTTAAAATGAAGTATCAGTTCATATGCAGTTTTGGTGAAAGCAATGAATTTGTGCTAGATTGGGACTAAAAGAAGTTATGTTTGGTTCATTTTATAGCAGTTTATTTTTTAGTATATTAACCCAGTACTGAGGTATAAAACTTTGTGATAAAATAATTTTCCCAAAACATATGAAATAAAAATGAATTATTTTTAGTTTAGATATAAATAATCATAAAAACATAACACCCCTATCTCCTTATAGCTCTGTGAGTCTTAAACATTTCTTCTGTTTAGGCAACTACAGTGTAATTATTACTTAACAAATATATGCAGGTACATAAAATATGCATTTTAGACTGTGACACACAAATTGCCAAAATAAAAAGAGAACAGTATTTGACATATTATCAAGACATGAAGATATTTTCTTAGGAGTTATTTGCCAAAATGATGACATCTTGGATGAAATGGCTTGGTTATTAAAGAGACAGGGACTTGTAAACCATCTGTTCTATAAAATTTCTCAATCAAATAGAATTAACTCTACCTAAACCTGTCAGACAATATGGGTTCAGGCTGTTTGCCAGGCCTTAGACATACAGACTAGAATTTAGCACCATATTTGTGAAAAGACATATACAATGCATCTTTCATTTTCTTAAAGGGCTTCTCTCCTCTTCTCACTCACCAAATAAAATTATAAGCATGATTTTCATTTATGTGCATGTATGAACTTCAGAAATGTTACAGAGCTTGACTGCTGTTTTCCATGATTTAGTGCTTCCTGTTCCTAGATCCTAGCTTTGACTGACAGCCAAGCAAGAAAATGAACTCCACATGCTATAGTCACCCTCTATGATGTCAGGAGACGGATCATCCATTCATACTGCTTCCTAAAGATTAGCCTGAGTGCATCTGCATCTGGTAACTACAAGACTTTGTTAATTTCCCCAACAAGTATTAGAGCACATGTTAAACATGTGTTAAATGTTGTATGCTCCCATCTTCAACAGAGATACTGGAGCAGGAGGTGGGACACACATAGCTAACACATAGAGACTGAAAAGTAAAATGCAAAGTGTTTTCCATTAGAAGCTTGTGATCAATATCCCAGAGGACATTTCAACAAAACTAGAAAAGAAAAGATGTTGGGTGGTCAAGTTATGGATTTGTCCTGCAAGGTTTTTAGTGTGTCACACTTTGTTTTATTTGATCCCCACAGATTCTGAAGTAGATTCTGAAATTATTTCTATGTGGTGATAAGGTGTCCAACTCTGGGAATATTATATGGTTGTACATGTTATTTTCAGATGGCTAAATGTTCAAGAATATCTATCCTGACTCTGTTTTTGTGGCTCCTGCTTGGAAGTCTACACTGAGCATTCTCTTTTAAATTAGATAGTGATATAACTGGGTTAGTTCCCAGCTGAGCTACTTACTACCTGCATGGTCTGGGGGGAAAAACTATAGCAACTCAGTGTCTAACTGACCTCTTCTAGAAGATCTATTTATCTCATATGTTTTGTGTGTCTGTGTGTGTGTGTGTGTGTGTGTGTGTGTGTGTGTGTGTGAGAGAGAGAGAGAGAGAGAGAGAGAGAGAGAGAGAGTCTAAGAATATATGAAATCCTTATGATCGTGTCTTGCACTTGGGAAGATTTATTATTGAGTAAGACATTAAGTACTGGGAATATGAAAAGGCAAAATAGATTAGATGTTCTATATTTAGTATCTACAATTGTGAATGAAGTTTAAAAGAAGAAGTAAAACCCACTGAGTAAGAGTCCTTTTATTGTTCTGTGTCTGGAAACTGTAAGACAAAGGGAGCATAAGACTTGGGCACATAAAAGAAAACAGATCATTGATTAGAGGACAGAACAGCTTTGATCCTGCAGGCAAGGTGGCCTGAGATCTTTAGCATGGGGGGTAGTCTGGATGTAACTAGATCAAGCTGGTACTCTGTGGACTGCCAAGAAGCACAAGAGTGGACCAGGCAGAGAGCAGGTGGGAGGGCTCTGTGCAGGGAGTAGATAATTGGAGAAGACAGGGGTTAGACTTGAGGTGCAAACTAAAGCAAATGAAGAGTGATTGGCTGTGCAAATCAGGGAGAAAGAGTTGAAGGCAGCAATAATGTAGTTTTACTTACATTGTAGCTTCTTGGGACCAACTGCTTGCTATTATTGTTCCTGATAGATAGCTATTTTTGTAAAGCCCATGATAATCTGTTAGTGGTAATAAAAAGTATGTCTCCCACTTACAATTCTCCCTTTCACAAGAAAATAGCAAGTCACAGATAGTGCCAGCTGCTGTTTCCCTCTACTGTCCTTCGGCACTGACTCTGAATCTGATGCATGTTTTTCCTTGTCATTCGTCAGAACTGACCACACTGTAATAGTGATTTTACTGCCAGTTTTATTGTGAAGAAAAGAACACAGTACCAAATTCTTTTTCTTTCATATGGTTTCAGAAGATGCATCTCTTATTTCTCGAGCCACTAAAAAGAGTACTCAATCAAGATACTGTGATGTTTTCATTGACTGGATGCCCATTACTTGTGCCACTGCCCTTTTGATAGAAGACAAAATCAGGGTGATATATGTTTTGGTGTGGGACAAGAGAATTTTAAGTTATCTATTTATGATTAGAATTATGTGCAATTATAAACACCAAATGCTTAACATAAATGTGTGCTTTTAGGGTTGGACTGTGCTTTTGAGAGGTGTGTTTACTTACTGTTGTGGAGATGATAGGGCACAGAGATAGCATAATGCTTACCAGAACCAGCTCTGGACTCAACTCAAATCCTGGCTTTAATACTTATCCACAGTGTGATCTTGAGAAGGTTTCAGAATGTCCCTGTGGCTCAGTTTCCTTAGTGCATGCAGTGACCCACAGGGAGATATCATCACACACCCCCACAATGGCTTTTATCAGAAAGACAAAAGATAGAATGTGTTGACAGGGATGGAGAGAAAAGGGACACTTGTACACTGTTGGTGGGACTTTAAACTAGTAACATGTACAGAAAACCGAATGAAGCCTCCCAAACGTGCTGAAAGTAGAATTGTCATTTAATCCAGCTATATCAATATTTACCCAAGAGAATGTAAATCAATTTATCAAAGAGATGTCAGGATCCTCGTGTTCTTTAATGCTCTATAGCCAAATTATAGACTGCCCTGAGGTATCTATGAACAGTTTAAAAGACTAAGAAAATGTGGCATATAGAAACACAATGAAATACTTTGTAGCCTTTAAAAGTGTGGAGATACTGTCTCGAGGGACAATATGGAAGGCACAGGAGAGCATTATGTTAAAGAGAAGTACACCATACATGGAGAGACAAGTAGCCCATGTCCCACTCACACGGGAAATTGAAAACGATGAAACTCATAGACACAAAGAATAACATGGCAGTCACAAAGGCCAGACACAGGGAAGGAGGAGATGAAGGTTGCTGCATTCAAAAACTTCAGAAGGTGATAAGCTTTATGAGTTATTGCCTAGCCTGATGAATAGTTAATAACGGGGACTTAAATATTTCAAGTTGTTATAAGAATAAATTTAAATTTTCTTACTATAAAACGTTAAGTATTCAAGGCCATAGATCAATTAACTAGAACTAGTTTGATCTAATAATTCCACATTGTATTCATAAGTCATAGTATCACTGAATTCCCAAGATTTATATAAAAATATATTGTCAGTTTGTAAATAAAGAACTCATCTCAGTGCTGGGGATGGAATCCAGTAGTAAAATTATTTGCCTAATGTGAATGAGGCTCTGGATTTAATCCTTAATATCACAGAAATAAATAAATAAATAAATAAATAAATAAATAAAGTAAGTAAGTAAGTAAGTAAGTAATAAAGTGCTATCAGCCTTCTGCTGTATAATATGAAAATAGGCAGTGAACTCTGGACCCATGTCAGGCATGGTGAATTTATATACCAGACACACAGGGCTCTGAGGAGTGAGGAGTTTCTGTCTCTCAGCCATGCTGAAAGTGCTGAATGCAGTTGTATGCCAATATAATAATCTTCAAACAGAAGTCAAGATAGACAGCAAGAAAAAAATCTACATGGTGTAGAGGAATGGCTCTTTAGAAGTGCTTTGTATTCTTTTGGGGGGATATTTTTGAGACAAGATCTCCCTTTTAGTCCCAGCTGGCTTGGAACTTGCTCTGTAGACCAGGCTGGCCTTGAACTGACAGAGATCCTCCTGCCTCTGCCTCCCAAGTGCTGGGATTAAAGGTGTGTGCCACCAAGATAGCTTTTTATAGAGTTGCAGAGTGCAACCATTCCCATCAATAAGTATAAATATGAATAACTACAGTGAGATGGGGATTCTGACATTTCTCTTGTGTTTTGTGTATTTTAAGTCATTATAAAGGCAAAAAAAATTCCCATTTGTGGAATGAGAGAGCAGTGGCATCCCCAGAGGCAGCTCATAGTTGTATGCCCTCAGAGACCAGGGAAATTTATCCGTGGAATCAGAACTTCAGTTGTAGTCCTAAATTGCCTGAGGGTTTAACCAGTCACCAGTCCATGCATCCAACAGTCTTTGTGCCTGGAATCCTTCCAACTAATTCAAAATACCTTTGTGAAGTTATCAATGGAGATGCAAATTGGCTTCACTATACAGCTTAAGAAAACCCTGGACCCAGAATTGTATAATCAGAAACATATGGTGGAAGGGAGGAGGGACTCGAGGAGGGACTCCTCTACGCAGTGCATAAGTAAGAGAAGAGCGGCCTAGATTCTGACATCTATATAACTAGCATGGTTGGTTCTCCAGAGAGAACTAACCAGGCAAAGATAACAGATTTGTTCCTGGTCGTGATGCTTCAAGCCAGTAGCAATCATGAGTAGCAAAGGAGAAATGATAATTCATTTCCTTTGTCCTCAAAGAGCAGGAGACATATTCTGTGACATAACTGCCCACAGATGGGCTAAACTCAGGCACTAACTGGATGACTAAAGTTGGCCAGGATAAACAGGCAGCTCCAGCCAGCCCACACTTTGGGTGGGCTGCACCCAAAGGCCAGCTGACCAAAGCTTTAGTCACCATCAGAGCCTCAGAAGACCCATATTCATTCTTTTTCCAATGTTTCATTTAGGCTGTCCCAGAAAGTTAGCCATCTGGTGCTCTCTGGTAGTGATCTTGAACTCATGGGAGAGTTTACCTATCTGGCCTGCATAATACCTCATATTGAACATAGGGAAGACATGGAGTCATGCTGAAGAAAAGCAAGAGGCAAGCTTTAAGAAAGCTTCATGGAAGAAGACTTTTGACACAAATTGAAGCCCTAAAAGTCACTGGGGAAATCTGTATCCAACATGAACTCTGTCAATGTCCTGTCCCCCTGGGAAAATGAATGGTTCTCTTTCAGTTCCAGGTTCAGTACAATCAGAGGGGAAAACTATGCTTCTTCTAAAAGGATTGGTAGGAAGGTTAAGTGAGGAGATGTATCTTAATGTGCTTACAGTTCCTGGGATATGAGAGAAGCTTCACAGACCAGGTTTGAACAGGAACAATTCTCCCTTCATTTTCATCTCTTTGCTTTTGTTCACCTGTAAACCACTATGAGCAATCTGCAAATGGAAAGCATGGCTTTTCTCTACTTTCAGGGACACGTGAAAGAAGATTGGGTTGAAGTGAAAGAGAGTATGAAGGTAAAAATACAACTCTCAACTTAAAAAGGATAAGAGATAGTTTATTCTGGAACCGAATATGAGTGACCATGGCTTGAGATAGATTAAGGTTACCCCAATTCTGTGTTCCAACATTGTTACAGTTGGATGAAGCTTTTATACAAACAGAACACAGAAAGTCAGAATTTCACCAATTACATTAGTGGAAACATTAGATAGCTGGCTTAAAGCAAAGTGGGGAAATTTCAGCAATCAGCCTCAGATGTGATTTGATGATATTCTTATCCTTTGGTTGGTAGAAGCTAGGGGACTGTTGATACATTTAAAAAGGTTTTGCTTGTTAGTCCCAAGGATGTTAGGACAGAGGTAGGCAAGGAATGGCTGGCTACGAAGGGGTCTGATGATGGCCAATAACAAATTGTAATTAGGCTTTGCAACAGTCCAATCTCTCTACAATGGCTGAAGCTCGCATCAGTTGATTAGCCTTGTAGAAGTGGAAGATGCCTTTTTCTGTCCCTAGAAACTTTGATTTTCAGAGGTAAAATGGTACAGGAAAGATGAGGGAAACAAGGACTCAAATTGTGCCCACAGAACCCAAAAAAGATAGAAAAGAGAGTGAACCTTTAAAAATATTGCTCTGTCTGTTTTAAGATGGAGAACAAGCACTTTCATTACTATAAAGAAGATCCCCAGCCAGGCGTGGTGGCACACACCTTGAATCCCAGCACTCGGGGGGCAGAGGCAGGAAGATCTCTGTAAGTTCACAGCCAGCCTGGTCTACATAGTGAGTTCCAGGACAGCTGGAGCTGCAGGGAGATCCTGTCTCAAAAAAGAACAAAGAAGATGCCGAGCAGCTCAGAGATAATCTTAATAGAAAGGGATATGTGTACGCCTGGGAAAATCTGTTTCTCTAGCCTGAACTTCAAAAACAATCCCAGATACTTTCAATACTGAGAAAGTTGTATTTCATGTCTGCAAGCCAGCATCTTTTTGCTTTTTATTTTTCAAGTTTTTACATAGCCATTGTACATATTTCTGGGCCACCATACTTCCATATGTACATCCCAGGCAACAGTGCTTGTAAAACTTTACTTTGATGTTGACTATCTCCTCTCCAAAGGCTGGTAGCAAAGGAAAGGATTGCATTTGAAACAATCATCACAAAGCCAAAGGACTCTTCTCCCATGACCTTTGAAATGAGAGGGTCACTGTCTGAGAAAAGAGGATCTGTGGTTGTGACTTGACCTCTCTCCTAAGATTTGTCACTTTGTAGACAGAGACCTTCATATCCTGCAAATGATTTCAAGGGAGAGAAACATGACATCATATTGACTTTAGGATGGGGCCAAGCATGGAGCTGCCTTGCTGCCTGTGCTTTTATGGGATACTCCTTGCTCGGCAGATTGCTTTGCATTCCACCCGTGTGACTCTATAGAACAATCTGAGATTGACCTTCTGTTCTTGGCTGACGACATTCTTATTTCCTGCTCTTTTACAACTCAGCTTGTAAGCTAGCTATTCCTCTTTAATGCGTACTTGGGGGCAGGGTTTCTACCTCTTTGGAGGTTCTGAATATGATAACAACCAAATATTAAAAATTAAACCGTGGTTATCACACATAGTCTCTTTAGTTTCCTTGAACCCAGTAAGATTTCTGATAATTACTGTAGCTAGTGATTTCCAAACTCCCCTCTTCTTCTTTTGGGTTATCAAGAGAAATTCTTTCTACACTGTAACGATCTTAATAAATTAAGTGGGGCTGGGCAAGCTTAGGAAGAAACATCCATTCATCATTTTTCTAGCCAGCCATGAAGACAAGACTAGGATGTCTCTGTTCTGGTCATTATAACAGAAGCACATGAAGTTGAAAAAACATCGCCATCATTATCTACAACAGTCCAAAAAAAATCAAAGTACTCTAAAGCAGTTAGGGGGGTCTGGGACAGAGTCCAGCACTGATTTCTTAGGGGGGGAAAGGGGGGAGGTTCGAAGAGGATTCCTGTTTGTTAGAGGTGGAGCCAGACTCAGTTCCAGGTCTCCTTGCCCCTCCTGGGATGATCTTTTGTTGTGGTTGCTCCAAGGTTACCAGGGCTCCTCTTTCTTTGGGGGCTGTTGCTGACTGCTTACTTTCTCTCAAGTCTGAGTCAGATGAGCACTTCTGAGAATTTGGAAAAATCTGTGCAGACACACTATGATTTCAAAAAGGAAACAGCAGCTTTACTTCAGTGAGAAAGGCCACAGAGGGCCACTTCAACAATAGTCTTTGTCACCCGTTTCTTGGACCACACACCTCTAATTCTCCACCTCCTGTTCTCTCCACTCCCTGTCTCCAAGTCAAAATGAAAAAGTGTTTCCCTTCCTTGGAGAGCAGGGTCTTAGCAAATTTGTCTTCCATCTGCCATGGCAGGTAAGCCTTTCTCAAATTACAATGAAAGGTAGAATTATCTGATGCCAGAAGAATAAAATGCAAGAAAAAGTATGCTTCATTATTTCTGTGTTGGAAATCCAACCTCTACAATTTTTTTTATTTTTTTTTTAAAACACCCCCTAACATAGTATGGTGTGGTTGCAGAAAGTGGATTAGACCAAGCACTTCTGTTATTTATTTATTTATTTATTGCTCTATTTTTCCCCTAAGAATAGACATTATTTCTGCTGCGGTCTGTGGCATTCACTTTGCTTACTAATGATTTCCTGGTCCCAGACATTTCCATATGTGGGTATAATTGTTATGTGTTAGCCATTCTGGAAACAGGGTGGATAGGCATTTATATAGAACAAAGGTCTCTGAACTTTAGGAACTCAGTGCTCAGTTAACTGACACTACAATACTAAAACGTCTGGGGAAATTATTAAAAACTTGGCGTGTGTGTGTGTGTCCTGAAAAAAGAAATTTGTATTATTTTATTATCTGGGTCAAAAATATGTCATCCTGATTTCACCCCTTCCATTGCTCTAGTAATTAGCTAGTTGAATATTTTATGAGGCTTATTCAAGTTTAAAACTTGTTTTTAAAAAACAAAAAAATTGGTTGTGATACCTCATCCCCATCCGCAGATGGCCATCATGCCTAGTCATCAAGTGCATTCTGCAACCGTCTTCAGTAGCAGTTTGTAGGTAGCACTGACTCTCCACACATCCAGCAGGAACAGCCATGCTCATGACTTCCTAAGGTTTAAAAAAACATGAAAACCACAAAGAATGTTTGAAATTATTTTCTCCTGGTTGGCGGCGCAGATGCCTCTCCTCAAGGAAAATGCCGCAGGCTGAAACAAAGCCATATTCATTCAAAATAGATTGTTTGGTAATTGCACAGACTCTGGATTTTGTAAAACAGACTTTCAATGCAAAGATTTTACTTTTCTGGGGAAAGTTTAAAGGCAAAAGAGAACAAGAATATCAGTAGAGGACAAAGTGTTAAAAAGAATCAACTTTGCCCAGGGCAAGAGCAGTTCAAACATTGTCCCCGTGAGTACATTGAAAGGAAACCAGCCAATGTGAGTGTGATTTTGTCTCAGGGTCACTAAAGAGCACCTGGCTGGCTTTATTTATAAGGCAATTGTCAAGTCAATCTGCAGAATACAAATGAGGTGAAACACAGAGGTGGAATATTATTCTAGATCATCTGTAACTTTTCAAATACAACCTTCGCACTGAAATTCCAGGGAATGTAAGTGAGTCCAATAAAGAAACCTGTCAGTCAGTCCAGCCTGTTTATTTATGATCCCCCATGTGCCAGGCTCTGTTCTAGCCAATATGAATGATACAAAATAAAGCCTAGTCATCACCCTTACAATCTCCTGAGAGCAAAGAGATTGTCTACACACACACACACACACACACACACACACATCCTATGTGGGTGGTCAGGTACTGCAACTGTATGGCTGTCCAATAAGCTCATTTGGAAAAATCTTGATTAGAAACTAAATTTAGAAAAATTGCAAAGACTAGTCAGGTGTAGTGGCCTATACCTTTAGTCCTAGCACTCAGGAAGAAGCAGGTAGATCTCAGGAAAATCCAGGCTAGGCTGATCTTCACGGTGAGTCCAAGGCCAGCTAAGGCTACATGTAGACCTTGTCTCAAAAAGCAAAGAAACAAATTGAAACAGAGTCACAAGGCCAGCTAAGGCTACAGGTAGACCTTGTCTCAAAAAGCAAAAAAACAAATTGAAACAGAAACACACACATCAATAACAAGAAGGCTAGAGAACAATGTGTTACAAATAGATTAATTCATAAGGCATGACTTTTGCATGCATCATTATTAAAACTGAGAGTATTTCTTTTCACATTCAAAAATTTATAAAACACTTGATACACATTAATTGTATAATTTCAGGATATCAGTGCTTGAGATGTTACACATTTGAATAAAATAGTAAGGCTTGTACCATTAAAAGGTAAACTTCTTAAAGTCCAAGGGAGGGACTTATTTGCCTTTAGATCCAGGCCTGTGAAGGTAGAAACAAACGGAGAAGAAAGAATGAATGGATGGATGTGGGGCTGGAGAGATGGCTCAGCAGTTATGAGCACTGGCTGCTTTTGCAGAGGACTCGGGTTCCATTCCCAACACCCACATAGAGGCTAACAACTGTCAGTTACTACTCTAGTTCCAGGGGATCTGATACCCTCCTCAAACTTCCATGGGCACTGCATGCACATGATGGGCTTATATACCTATAGGCAAAACACACATACACATAAAATAAAAATCAATAAAGATAAATACAAAAAGAATGAGCCGGGCATGGTGGCACACACCTTTGGGAGGCAGAGGCAGAGGCAGGTGGATCTCTGTGAGTTCAAGGCCAGCCTTGGTCTACAGAGTGAGTTCCAGGCCAGCTGGGGCTATAGGGAGACCCTGTCTCAAAAAGACAAAAAAAAAAAAAAAAAAAAAAAAAAAAAAAAAAAAAAGAAGAAGAAGAAGAAGAAGAAGAAGAAGAAGAAGAAGAAGAAGAAGAAGAAATAGAACAGGTTCATAAGGAGTTCACAGGAGAACTGAAATTCACTTTATCAATTTCTTTTTTGTGCTGGTGATAGAGCTCCGGACTTCTTGAATGCTAAGCATTAAATCCATTAATGAACATTTTCAGTCCCCAAATTGAAGGGGGGAAAAAGGGGGATTAGGACATGGGAAGCAGAGTGGTCCTGTTAGTTGTTCCTAGTGATGTCTACAGAGAGAGAGCCTAACATTTCAACAGATAGAGTGAGGAGTACTGGTCCATTCGTTTATCCCTGCCCCCAAACCATGCCTCAGTTCCAGGAAAGTTGTTACCTTGGTATTCTTTGTGGTTGAACTATGTGCACTGACTGACAGGTTAACAAACAGTTTGGTGAGACATTTACTTGCCTGCCAAGGCACTTGCTTGACAGAATTTTATTTTTATTTTCATTTTATTACCCACAAAGATGCATCTTTTGTTTAGCTTTCAGACTTCCTGCTTGTGCCTTCAACACTTTTCTAAGGATTTTCCGCCCGTCGGTAGGTAAAGCATGTTGGATTCTGTCAGAGACACGTGTATCCCACATGGAACCACCCTAGCCCTGCTGACATGTATTTTCTTATTTTTATTTATTTTTTCCTCATTTTAGACAATCTCCTAAGAACTTCTGTCTCAGCACGAACTCCCAAAAGTGTATGTGGACTCGAATGCTGTCTCAGTCTTCTTGCATTAAGACAATCAGTTCAATCATCAGGTGTTCTGGGCTAGCCTTGGAACGTGTGTAAAAACCCACATTCTGGGTTCCCTAGACAATCCAGGAACTGAATTTTACATAAAGCTACCAAGAAGTACCCAAGCTTCTCAGAGCAGGGATTTCTTTGACTGCTGCAGACGATGCAGTGTGCATTCAGGTGCATTTTGTCTTTTTTCCCCCTAAGATTCATTTTTACTATTTTTTAATTATGTGCACATGTTGGGTAGGGGTGTGGGAACGTCGGGTGCCACAGAGGCTGTTGTTACAGGCACTTGAGAGACCATCTTTGTGGATGCTGGTCACCTGAACTCAGGTTCTCTGCCCGAGCAGTACCTGCATGTGCTCTTAACCACTGAGCCACATTTCCAGCCCCAGTGAGCTTTCAGTCTATATTTCCGCTTTATCCATCCTCCTTTAGACAGCTCCATAGTGCAGGGATGAGTTCAACTTCTCTCCTTCCTTCAGTGCAGAAACTCTGGCATCACCCTGGCAAAGACCTTGGAAATTAATGACAAGTCACAGCCAGGGAGTACAGGAGGAAGAGTGGCCGTCCTTTCCCTCTTTCCTCTCTTCGCCCTCGCAGCACCCTTTGGCAGCCAGAGGGCTCCTTATTTGGGGTTAGGGGCGCCCCGGGGAGAGGAAGCCTGGGCCGCCTGGCTGCATTCCTCGGCGCGGTGTGGGCTCCGTCTGCCGCTGGCCCCGCAGCACCCCCTGTCTGCGCCAGCACCTGTTGGCCGGCCAGCTGGCGGCCCGCGCCCCCCGCGCCCCCCGCGGCCCCCGCGCCCCCCGAGCCCGCCCCGCGCGCCGCCCGCTCGGGGAAGGTGGAGACGGGGAGGGGACAAGCGAGGTCCTCCCGGCCGGCCGGGCCTTCCCCGCGCAGCCCGTGCCGAGCGGCCGCCGCGCCCCAGCTCTGCACCCAGCCGCGCCGCGGGGCCGGGCCGGGACAACGCGGGACCCCAGCAGCCCACGGCGCCCGGGCTTCCCGCAGCCGCCCGCCCGCACCCGGGAGCTTTGGTGGCCGGCGATCCAGCCCAGGGGAGGCGCGGCAGCGGCGGCGGGGACGCGGATCGCCGCTGGCCCGAGTCACCCCCGAGGCCTCGCTGCCCCCCGGGACCCGCGCGGCGCCCGCCGGGGTCGGTCCCCTCCCCCCGGGTGGGGGTGGGGCGCGGCGGGCCGCCCGGGTCGGCAGCTTTGTCATAGATCCCAAGGTGCGCGCCTCGCCGCGGACCTGGCTCCCAGACAGGCTGGGCGCGACCCCGAGTCCACGCCGCCGTCCTGCCCCCCAAACTGACAGGTGCTCCCTGAGAGCCTCCGGCGAGTGCTCGCCGCTCCCCCGCGTCCCCACCCCCTCTTTCCTCCCTCGCCTCCCCCCACCCCGGCACTTCGGCACAGCTCAGGATTTGTTTAAACCTTGGGAAACTGGTTCAGGTCCAGGTTTTGCTTTGATCCTTTTCAAAAACTGGAGACGCAGAAGAGGGCTCTAGGAAAAAGTTTTGGATGGGATTATGTGGAAACTACCCTGCGATTCTCCGCTGCCAGAGCCGGCCCGGCGCGTCCACCGCAGCGCAGCCTTCCCCTGGCGGGGCTGAGCCTCCGAGTCGCCGCTTCCCCAGTGCCCGCCGCGAGTGAGCCCTCGCCCCAGTCAGCCAAATGCTCCTCCTCGGCCTTCTTCTGCTGACATCTGCCCTGGCCGGCCAGAGACACGGCACTCGGGCTGAGTCCAACCTGAGCAGCAAGTTCCAGGTCTCCAGCGACAAGGAGCAGAACGGTGAGCCCCCCTCCCCTCCTTCCCTTCCCGCGTCTCGCGCTGCGTTCCCTTTGGCATTGTGCGTTGGCTTGGAGGTCCCCCAGCCCAGCCCGGGAGCCCGTGGTCGCGTCTCTTGCGGTGCAGATGCACGCCCCGTGCTTCGCCGTGCACTTAGGGGGCTTTGGGGGAGTTTGCAACTTGGGGCGGTCGCAGGATAGCGGGAGTGTCTTGCAGCCTCAGCTAGGAGGGGACACTCTTGGAGCCACTGGAAAAGTGAGCTCAGACCACACTGCAGGGTTGCGTCTTGCCAGCTACCAGTTCAAGAAGTGCCTTAGGAAGGAGGTTCAAAATGAATGAGTCTTGGGTTGACTTTACGCCGATAAATTTGGGGAGGGAGGGTTGGGGGGGGCCTTTAGGAAATGTATCAGTGGCCTTCATTGAAACACTCACTGTAGGTGGGACGGCATCAAATTAAGAAATAGGTGAGAAATACAGAGGTCAAGAGGCCACGTGAAGGTTTTCAGGAAAATGAGATAAATGTTTCTCTTGCGCTTTTTTTTTTTTTAAGTGCCTTTTGCAGTCCTTACTTCTGGTGGTGTTTTTTTTGTGTTAGTGAATGACTGCCGTTTTGTGTGTGTTGGAAACGACTTAATCCTGCATAGGAAATGAGAATTACTTTCAGCTTTCAAGTGTACCTGAAATGTTTAGAAAACTCTCAGATGCAAGTTCCCCTGGGCTGGGATTGCACGGAGCCAGAGAAAGGACTCTTTTCATAAGGGCAGAGAACCTTCGGGGTGTGTAATTTGCTTAGCCTCTGAACCCCATATGATTTACATCATTCAATTTCTAAACCCTTGCTCTTGATCTACCATTATGAAGTCATTTTTGAGACTCCTTTGTAAATAGAAATTTTATACTGCACATGAAGCCACAATGTTAATGTAGGCTGTCTAAAACTGGAATATTAAACACCCTGTTTACAAGTGGTGGTTCTTGCTGCTATTTGAAAAGAAATGTGCATGTTTTTCTGCCTTGTAATCTGTTTACAATGCAACTTTACTAATCAGGTGAGATGAAGTAGGCAGGATTCATGGAAGCCCAGAATGGAGTGCGTTGTATTTTTAAGTCACATTGACTTTTTCATTATACTGGGGGGCATGGGGGGGGCGGTGTTTTCAGACTTCAACCATGAATTTAAATTCAATAAATCCATAGCACAGGATTCCTGGTAGACATTATTTCTGTTTGTTGCCGTACACCAAGATACAGTATCACACTTATCAGCCAATATTATTGTGGTTGCTCCTTACTACTTACCAAAGTGATGGCACATGGCACCTGCAAGCTCCTTGAACTGCTGATCAAAGGGCAGCTTCCAGATCCGTCTGTAATCACTGGGCCAACACAAGGCCGAGGAAAGTCATCAAAGAAGTCACAATACCAGCTGTACCCAGGCAGGAAGTGGATCTGACCAACCTTTGTTCTTTCTCATGTAAAATAAGTTAAGTGTCCAGTTCAAAATAGTGTTTCTTACTGGATCAGCTTCTTCAAAACACAACAGTACCTTTCTTCTAGGTTTTTTCCCTGGCCCTTATCTCCTCCTATTGTACTGTCCTAGCATCTCTAAAAGTCCTTGTTACCTGGGCCCCACCTACTTCTTTCTTTGTAGCTCTCTCTGTGGCCCACATGCTATCACCACTCTGCAGTGGTCGCCACAGCTTTCAGGCACCTTGCAGACATTGGCCTCTCACTGGGTAGGTTCACACTCTTAGAAGAGGGGAGTTCAGTAAGCCAGGCCACACACATTCTGGTGCCATCTGAAACGGGGCCATTCTCATTCCTAAGATGCATGATGCTAAAAATAGCCCAGTTTCCTAATCTGTGGGCAGAGGATTGGGCTATGTTTAGCTCTTGGAGAGTTGGCAGCAGGAAGTCAGTAGCAAAGAGAGGAACTACTCACTCACTTATAGTTTTTAGCCTAAGGAGAGGTGGGACTGGCCAGCACTAGGGGGCAGTATAGAGCTATGTTTCTGCTCATGCTCAGGTTGACTTTTCCACTTCATTAAAGTTCAAGATTTGAGGATAACAGGTGGGTCCTGAAGATCTCTTTGGAATGTGACCAGATTTCCTGGAATGAAAACAGCTTCTTCTTCCTCTTCTTTGACTTTAAAAATCCCCACTTCCTTATTTGGGTATTTCCACACTCATATTGGTTATGTTTGAGTTTGATTGCCCTGTTGCTCTCTATTTTGGTCATTCTCTAACAAGTGTGAACTCTCCTAAGGATTCCACCTGGAAAGCTACTTTGTGTGCATTGTTTGTGGAAGGTCTTCCCAGAGCCAAGCATAAAATGTCCACCTTGATCTTGCATTGCCATCCTGGGAGCTGGGCTCTGCCTTTGAGGAATGCTTTGAATAATAATGCTCTCTCTTCTATGCTCCCAGATGGTCTTTATTCACTCATATTCTTAGGCCTGTGCAGTTTCAATATTTATTTACTGCCATAAATGGAAATTGAGTGTTTAGCTGTCCCATAGCTGGGCTAGACGCAAAGCATTTAAACTGGAGTGAGTGGACATGAGTAAAAATCAGGGACTGGTGGTTTTATCCTATTGCTTGATACTTGGTTTTGGAGATTATAGCTCTTGTCACATTAATGTACAATAGTTTTATCTTTTCTTTGTCAGTGCCAGGGGTGGAACCCCAGGGCCCCGTGCATGCTAGGCAGTCACTCTACTGGTCCACACCCCCTGCTCATTTTCAGTCCTTATACAATTTTACACCGTGGTGTTTCATATATGGAATGCAACTTTCTAGTTTTAACTTGAGGAAATGGATAAAAAAAAAATCACAGTGACTTGTTTGCAAGGGTTTCTTGCTATTAAACTTCTCGTGTGACTAAGGGGAAAATATTGATAGGCAGTGATTTAGCAGGGCATGCCTATCATCAAAGGCGGAAGTTCTGGGTTAGTGCTCATGAACTGAAGGAGGAAGAACCATATATATGAATATATGTGTGTGTGTGTATTCAGAATCATCAAGAGGAAAAGCTTGTTGTGTCCTCTTCATTTATTTGCAGTCCAAAATGGATGTCAATTACAAAGTTGATGGAATAATGCCTCATTTATCTTGCCACTGGTAACTAATTTTAATTGACTTATAACCTGCAATTATTTCTTACTTTCCTCATTTTCCCTAACCACTTTGAGTTTTGATTTAGAATAGGCCTTTTATTGTTGCTAAATTGTGACCTTCAATTATTGTCTATTCTCTTTTCTTCAGTGGCTTTCTTATTTCATGGGGCAATTTACCTTAGGAATAATAGTCCACTTTTGGGTCCCCATTTTAGTGTCAGCTTTTTATTCCTACTGCTACTCTGTGCTTGTGCCTAACAAAACTGTGTCTATCCTCCACCCTTTAGGTGTAGCCCCAGAGCTCTTTTATTAAGGAACATTGATCATGATTTGTAGAAAGTTGCCCAACAGTACATAGGCATTGCCTGGAGGACTGAAGGGACTTTCCAGCAAGACGATCCTAAGGTTTTAGCTGCATGACCCTTGTAACATTTATTTTGGTTATTTAGGGACATTAAAAAGAAACTTCCTCCTAAGTTTATGCTCTGTATGAAAGAGCTGAGGAAGCTGAGGAAGGAAAGGACTGTTATGTAATGGTGAGTGCTGTCCTTTCTAAAATGTGGTGTTTGAAAACCCCATACAATATGTTATTGTCTACATTGAATCTGGTACTCTTTACATTTAACACATTCAGAAATATGAATGTTTTCTAGAATCTTACAGACAGCTATGTAACTTGTTAATTGTTTGCAATTAGATGGTATGGTTAGAAGTAAGCTTTCTCCATTATGCTGTCCTGTAAAGGAGAGCTTTTCCTCAGTAAGCTAAACCTTAGCTTTGGCTAGTCTTACTTTATCCTTCACAAAAGTTTCTTCTTACATGTTTTCTCTATGCTCACTTCTACCTTATGGTATTTTAGTTTTGTTGTGTTAAGATTGTGTTTTATCTGTAATATTTCACATCTTTTATATAAAAATTCTGATGATAATGTAAATTCATATATGAAACACATTCCTCCAAACAAATATTTTCAAGACTATTAAAGTGTCCCCATATTCCATGTGGTGTATCAGTCAAAATGGCATGTCAGAGGCTAGAGAAATGGTCTAGTGGTTAAGGACAATTGCTGTTCTTGCACAAAATTTAGTTTCCATTAGAGCACCCATGTGGTGACTCACAACCATCATAAGTGTTTCAGGGGAATCTGATGCCATCTTCTGGCCTCTGAGGGCACTGTACATACATGGTGAACACACACACACACACACACACACACACACACCCATGCACGCACACACACACACATACACACACGCACACACACATGTAGGAAAGTTCTCGTACACATAAAAATAATAATAAAATATGTCATAATCAAATCCCTTCATTGACTTACCCAAATTTTAGCATTTCAGGTCACTTCATTTGAAGCCATTTTCTATAGGTGAATATCTCTATTACTCATGGAATTGTTGACTCTTTTATTTATCTCTGTGTTGTGTTATTTATGTCTAACTCCGGCTTTACCTCTTAGTTAAGTTTCTCTTTCCTTTCTCCAGTGGATCTATCTAGAGATTGGTTTTCAGTTGGTATGCTCTAGTACTTCATTTCCATCCCAACTGTTAAAATGGGAAAATGTTTATAGTGGGTTAGGAAGAATGAGAGAGAGCTCTTCCACCAGCACAAAGGGACCAGCCTTGGAAAGCTTCAGAACTGGCCCAGCCCAAGCCTGTGGGATGCTCCTTCAACCCTTGTGTCTCTGGACCAAGTGGTATGTTCCTGCCTGGCCTAGAGTAAAGTTGTTGAAACTTCTTGTTCTGGACAACTTAACTCGTATTGTAAACTCCTACCTCAGCTCTGCCCAACAGTTGAGGGGCATGGAGTGAAAATGGGGTAGGGCTGCCTTCTTCCTGCAGCACCTTTGGCATTAGTGCCTTAAAGACTGGACCTTGAAGATGAGGAGGTGGGCATGGGATGACAGTTGACTTAGTTGGCTGTCCCTGCCTCCCTGGCTAATACTGACCCTCTCTCTGCCTTTCAGTGAGGCCTGCTTTCCTGTCTTGAATACCAGGGGTGCTCTTCCCGGACAGATCTTCCTGGCCACTTGGTCCAAAGTAGCCAAGTTTCCCATTTCATCTTTAGCTGTATAGAACTTACTACACTTTGATATTTCTCTTATTTCTTGGTGTTTTTTTAATTGCTTTCATGTTCTTCCCTCCTTTTACTGTGGAATCTGAGTTCTCTGAGAGGATGGTGCTAGTCTGATTTATTTTCTGTAGAATCTTTAGCACCTAGTTTAGGGTGTAGCAATTCTCCTGTCCCTATTAAGTATCTATGAATGGGTTTTGGATGCATAGAGCCTTTTATGAGTCAGCCTGTGGTATCTACTATACAAATAGGCCCATTTTTTAAGGTGTCTTCCATAGTGTTTGACTTTGTTCATAGGAAGATAAGTTTGAAAGTGTTGGGATGTAATAGAATGCTTCTTGGCAATGTTGGTAAACCCAAACATATCAAGTCACTAAATGAGTTGGTATTAAGTAACAGGTAGTTTTCATAGATATGGTATTGCTTAAAATTGCTGTTGTTTTGGTGATGGGATTTGATGTAGACTGGAGATTCTCGAGAATAGACAAGTCTGCAAAATCTAGGTGTTTTTCATGTTGGACTTTGGCCCATGGACAAAATGTACCATAGAAACTGGCAGACAATACTGTGCTTCTGATTTTAGAGCTGGGAGGATCCCAGGAGCCTAAATCTCACTGATGAGAAAAGTGAATGAGGCCTTAGAGAGTGGATGTTCCCTGTAAAGGTCACTCTTGAGCAGAACAGTAGTAACTTGCTTAATATGGAAACATTTTCTTCATGCTTGAGTCAGTTATGCAAATGTGCTGTCAGAATCAGACACTTAAAATTATTAATTGTTTGTTATTTTCTTTTTAGTTATGTCCCTGTGTGGGGGTATGTTATGTGAGTTCAGTGGCTGCAGAGGCCAGCAGAAGGCATCAGATTACTGGAACTGGACTTATAGGTGGCTGTCAGCCTCTCCATGTGGGTGCTGGGAACTGAACTCAGTAAGTGCAGAAAGAAAGCCTGCTTAACCACCATCTCTCCAGCCCCAGAATGAGACTCTTTTTATAGCAGCCTTTCTTTATCATGGAAGAAGGTTGCATGGTTTGTAGATTAAGAGATAAGATGGGTACCTTGGCCTTGAAACACTATCTATAAAATACTGAAGAAAATAATCTCACAATGGTCACATTAAATTCATAGAACAGCTTATCTGGCCAACGTGTAGTTTAATACTTTCATTGTGTAGACATGTGACCGTTTTGCAAATTGCTAAGAAGATTGCCTTTAGAATTCTTAGCATTACATTTGAGAAATTCATATGTAACAACTATTCTTCACCCATAAATGAATTGTTTTAAAAGTTAAGTCAGTGGTTGACACTGATGAAGAGAATGGTTGAAACTGGCAAGCTTGATTTCTATATGGGAATTTTATAATTTTAATACCACCATTTTATACAGTAATATGTTTCATAGAAATTGGTAAATAGTCATATTTGGTGAACTATAGAAAGCACAGTGTTTTAATCTATTTAAAAACATTTAATGAAGGGCTGGAGAGATGGCCTAGTGGTTAAGAGCGCCGACCGCTCTTACAGAGGACCCAGGTTTGATCCCCAGCACCCACATGGCGGCCGAGAACCATCTGAAACTCCAATTCCAGGAGAACTCCAGTTCCAGGGGGATCCGACACCCTCTTCTGACCTCCGCGGCATTGCACGACACGGGTGCACAAACTTGCATGCAGGCAGTACATTCATACACATACGGAAATCAATAAAATTAAAAAAACAAAAACACTTAGTGAGTGACCTTTAATCTTATCTAGCCTTTGTGGTATATCCTATTCAGAACTCCTCTTTTCCAGATCAAGAACATCAGAAAATGAATTCACAGCAATAAATCAATGATTTGCTTAAAGTAGAATTAGTTTAGTTTATTAAAGTTTTTTTAATTGCTAAATCTGAACAGACAAAAAATATGGAAATTGTAAAAAGGAGATATAAGAAAGCAGTTGGCATGAAAGCCAAGTTGTTAAAAGTGATATTTTTGTAGCATTAACTCATTGCGCCTTTTCCTTCATAAGAATACATTCTAAGCTCAGGTCTACAAAATTTCTGTCCTCGCACTTCATGTTCGGGCTCCTATGGCCCTCACGGTGGTTATTTCTGGTCCCCTGGAGGAGGCTGCTTTGCCTCTTAACCATCTGTCTTGTTTCTGACCACAGTCATCTTCCCAAGGCTGATTTTACTGCTTTTGCTCTTTTTGTGTTCTGTTTAATTCCTCTTTCAAACTATGATGATTTTATATTCGGTTTGGCCCTTTCTGTATTAGTTATATTTCTGCAATCATGATAAAGCCCCATGACCAAGGCATCTTATAAAAAGGTTGAGTTTATTTGAGTGTACTGTTCCAGAGTGATGATAGTCCAATCCCCAAACAGCACCACAACCACAACCCACCAAGTGTTCAAACACTTGAGCCTACGAGACATACTTTTCATCCAAACCACCACACTTTCCAACAGAGCTGAGTTATTTCTCAATCAGTCAAGGGGTAAATTGGGTTGTTTCTGAGCTCCTTGATTGAAGGACATTAGACATATTAATGTAAGTTCATGGATATGTGCTTCCATGTCTACAGTGTTTGGAACACAGGACCCAGGGTATGTGGGTAGGTCTTGGGGGTTCTTTGTGAGCAAAGCTTACTGACTCCCCAGAAGTGCCTGTCAGGGGCCACATTTGTGCTCAGTGTTTGCAGAGAATATAATTTATCTGCAAGCAGCTCAGGAGGTATTCCTATAAACAAGTAGCTTAATGGAGTTCCCACAGCTGGTGAATGGTCCTGCCTAAATGTGACTTCAAGCCTGCCCTCAGTCACATGTCTCTCCCTTTATAGAATAGATCTTCTCATACTTCACTGGATGTTGTTTTCAGTCAGCAGATAGAGTAAGCCTGCGCAGGTGCTAAGCTCTGTACTGGGTGCTGACACTATGACTTGCCGCCTCCCCCCACTGTTTTTGGAAATCTGGTCTTGCTTTATCCTTTACTCTGGCCTTAAAACTTGCCAGAGCCCTTCCTCTCCTTTCTGAGGGCTAGGGCAGTTAATGCCCTTGAGAATTCCACTACAAAAAGATCACAGAATTTCCCTTTATCTCATCTTCTGCTACTTTTATGCCAATGATGCTTTTTTTTTTTTTTTTTTTTTTTTTTGAGACAGGGTCTCCCTATAGCCCCAGCTGTCCTAGAACTCACTCTGTAGGCCAGGCTGGCCTTGAACTCAGAGATCCACCTACATCTGCCTCCCAAGTGCTAGGATTAAAGGCCAACAGTGCTTTAAGAACACAGAGTACCCACCACACTTCAAAAATCCTCTGGGGGTACTGAATAGTTGATTTTTGCCTGGAAAACAGGTTCAAACAGAACAGTCCCTTTAGGGATAGGCTGACTCAATTTGAAATGAGGTTTTGAGACAAGAGAAAAGAAATATTCTAGGCAGAGGGAACAGCCTGAACAAAACAACAGAAGCATGAAAAGCCTCATTTTAGATGAGAGACAAGCGAAGTCCAGAGCAGAGGCAGGAAGGGTGTGGAACCTTGTCCTGGGCTCCTGTATCTAAAGCCATGTCCCTGTTTGCAGTGTGTGCTTCTCCAGGGTTACTAGTCAACAGAGGAAAAGACACAGTTGTCTTCATGTTCATATTGTAATTCACTGCAAATCCACTGTTCTTTATTATTTCCTAACCAGGCACGCAAAGTCAGAGTTCAAGTTTGGTGTTCATAGTTGACTTCTTACTGCTGGAATTTTTTTTCCCTTGGTGGTTGGTTAAGTTCGGAACTGGACAGAATAGCGAGTTGCACACTCCGGGTTCCAGCTCACAAGCCCTGCCCATATCCACGTTATTCTTTATATAAACAAAGAGCTATTTCCACACTTCATTCATGAAGTGGATGGCATGCGGGAGACTGGGGGAGGGCCCACCAGCCAATGAGACAGGCAGCATGTTAGCCTTGGAAGCTTTTGCTTTACATACATACTATAGCTTTCACATTTTTAAGGAAAATGATTTCAAGTTTAGTGGAATATAAATCCTTCCAAGGTGACATTGTATTGAGTAAACATATCATTTCTCTGGTGGGGTTTATTCTGGCCCCTGCACATAAAACAATGCTAGTGAGATCTTAAGATGCTTAAGGATTGGAAGTGACTAAATTGTCTTTGTGGGTGTGCCATGTTGCTATCTTGCCATTATTTTAGGCTATACTGTTTGCACTCTAGGAAATCTTTGCTCCTGGGTGGCTACTATTTTAAGCACTTCAATGTTTATGAGTTAGAGATAGGCCTCTGGCATAAGTGGACACAGCTGCCTACTGCACCTGTCCTTGGAGACTACAAGATGAGAAACCATCAACAGAAGTTAGATTTCTGAGATACTTATCTCTTGTTGTTTCTGGCAGTTACTATTATTTTTTGCTGGTTATTTATAAGGACATCTGTCTTTTAAACAATCATATTATTTATCTTTTCTTTCTGCTGAGGGATACATCACAGCTTATTTCCCTTACTGCTACGCACATTCATAGCTGAGGTGATTAGGAATGCAAATTGGAAGGTTCTAAAGCACTATAATTTCCTTTTTCTATGGCAGCAGAGGATGCTTAAAATCAGTGTATTGATAAGGAACATTTGAAATGTGAGCAAGATGGGAACAGATGAAAAGAAATATTCAGCTTTCTTCTTTGACATTTTCTCACTGGGTTTTGGGAAACTGGGTAAATCCAGTGTGTTTATTTTTGGCATGTCATATTTTAAACCTAGACATGATTACAAGTGGGGTGTAAATTGTTTAAGAACATAGGAAGAATGCCCTAAATCCATGAGAACATTTAGTAGAGTGTGTGACGTGCCATCAGTTCACTCATTTAGAGAGCACGCAGTTCAACTGGAGGCTTGAGGTGTAGCTTAGTGGTGCAGAATTAGCCTGTATAAGGCCCGTGGTATGATCAATACCATTAAAAATATATAGATAGGGGCTGGAGAGATGGCCTAGCAGTTAAGAGCGCCGACTGCTCTTGCAGAGGACCTGGGTTCGATCCCCAGCACCCACATGGCGGCTGAGAACCATCTGTAACTCCAGTTCCAGGAGAACTCCAGTTCCAGGGGAATCTGACACCCTCTTCTGACCTCCGCGGCATTGCACGACACAGGTGCACAAACCTACATGCAGACAGTATATTCATACACATAAAAAATAATAAATAAATTAAAAAAAAGATTTATAAAAAAATATATAGATAAATAAATTGAGCTGAATTGCTTACAGTAATTTGTAAACAGTATAAAGAGAGGGTGAATGATAAAAACATGGATCTGCATATCCTTAGCCAAAGAAAGGTGACCTTGAGTCAGTGATGGGTGTATTGATGTAAGTAATAAAAGATAATTAATTAGGACAAAACAGTGTCTCAACAGCTATGCATACATATCCTGACATTTATTTATAGACAAAAGTGCTGTGTTGCTGGAGCAGGTCCAGGCTGTGACCAGCCATACTATAGCATGACCACAGAAAAGAGCATTTTCTTAGTCTCGGATGTAGCTTTTTTTATTAGAGATCCAGGTGATGGTTGCAACAATATCTTGCTTTATGGTGGTCATTGTGGTCAAAATTGCCTTGACTGTGTCAACAGAAAGAAGCATCTAGAAGTAGCAGGGTTTTGCAGGTTAGGATCTGACCAAGATACTGAGATGCTGACCAAGAAACTTAGTGGTCAACACTAAACTTTTAAAAAAGTCGTTTTCATTTCTGTTTTCTTGAGAATATTAGCAGACTTGAGGTTTGAAAGCACAATTAAGGATATAAAATAAGGAATTAAATCATCTTTCTGCTTTTAAAAGAGTTTTTTTCCTCCCCTCTGGTGGAAAATTTATTTTTAATCTGTACCGATAACTTTTAACAGGCATCAGTTGGGCACCCCATTAAACTAACTGATTTAAAATGGTTTCCTTCTAGAACTAGCATTGACATATTAGGAAATCAATTACAGTATCTGGATTTCCCATTCCCCTGCTATCCTCCTTTGCCGCCTCTTAGGGGTGGTCAACACACCTTTGCAGAGCCCTCAGAGGTGCAGATCTTCTGGAAGAAGTACAAATGCCACACTTTCACTTAGAAAAATAGGAAATTGGGCCATGTTTTCTATGTCCACCGAACATTTAAAACTGCACGGAGCACAGGAAATACTTTTGGCGTGTGGGAATGTGTGGTGTTTCCAAACTGCAAACATTGTTCTGCAAAGTTCCCCCGGTAGTGGTGAATTATATGAGACCGCGTCCATCTAAGCAAGGCTTGTTTAACTAGCTTGTGGTTCTGGGGCTCATTCAAACACTCTTAAACAAAATAAAGGGAATGGATGTAATAACTTCTTTATGGAAAGGCAGTAAAAAGCTGGAGGGCCATGTAAACAAATTGGGTCATTTACTAGATGCTTAAGTGATAGATTTGCAGTCCAAATTCAGGGCTGCGTGTGATGTTTAATAGGGTGTGTTCTACCTTAAGAATAAGAGGACAAACTGGCTGTTTGTGTGTTTGCTTTTGTCTAGTGCATGAAATATCACAATTGTTATTTTACAGAATAGTTTGGAAACACCTACAATTTGGACCAGGTACATTTGTCTCTGTGTTCGAGTGCAAAATGGCTGGAAACCTATGTTCAAAAAGTTAAATTGACCTCCTTTTTAGTAGCACGGGGTTTTGTTCAAGGAAAATATGATGATTGAAATTGAAATTTTCCTTCTGGCTCACGCATGTCTAAACTAATTGTAAAATAATCGTTCTGGCTCACAAGGGTAGACTCATAAGTACAGCTATGTTATATAGAAATTCAACAGCAGTTATGATTTAGAGTTACTGTAGTTCTACCTGCCTTAGAATCAAACCACTGTTAATAACCAACCTCGTATGACGTTGGTCCATCATTCTGGAGAAGCGGACCATAAGTCCTATTTTCAGCAGAGACTTGTTATTGCATTTGGATGTTAATTTCTTTTCTCTGAAATTAAGCATGAGTGTTGTGTTAGATTGTTCTAGTAAATGGGCCTGGGTAGGTGGGACATAAGATCCTTAGGCTTCACATTAGTGGGAGATGTCTAGGGACAGTGGAAGCCAGGTGCACATGTGAGAACTGCCCTGAGCTGAAGATGGTAAATAATTCCCATTTTGTCCTATAGCATATTTCAATTCTCTTGTTTCTCTCTTCTGCTTGGCTCACTCAGCCTTAAAGGAAGAGTTTGTGTAAGAAAACCATAGTAAAAATCAATGAATCAATGAGCCTTTCTAAGTTTTAATAACTGATGGCATCATACCATACTGGCAACTTTGAAGTGTGGCTACTGGATGTTTGTCAGAGGAAATAAGTCCCCTGGCTCCACAGATTTGAAAAACAATAGATAATGGCAGACATTATAATTTCTGCATAATGTGTGACTCGCTATCTTTCTTTCTTTCTTTCTTTCTTTCTTTCTTTCTTTCTTTCTTTCTTTCTTTCTTTCTTTCTCTCTCTCTCTCTCTCACTCTCTCTCTCTCTCTCTCTCTCTCTCTTTCTTAATTAATAACTCAGGGTTAGCTGGTTTAAGTCTGAAAAACAAAACAAAACAAAACAAAAACCCAGAGATTTTCTTCAATTGGGCTCTGTATCTTGCACATAACAGTTTTCATCATTGTGTCTGAAGTACTTACTTAGCTCCTTTATGTAGTAGTATGATAGGTATTCTTCCCCCCCTGAAAAAATAAAACCCAACAACTCTAGGTATTGAGATATATATGACAGAAGGATGCTTAGTACCTGTCCAGAATCCTGAAGCATTGTGGAACATGCAAAGTTGAATTAGCCTTTGTATTATTCAGCTCTGTCACTAAACATTTTACCTGAGCCTTAATGTTATAACAACCTCCCACTAGAACCCGACCCCTTAAAGTTTTCTAACCCTGTCCAAGGTACCATTCTGGGTACCCAGCTTTCACCATATGGATTTTTGGGGACAGTTATGACACAGATAGCTTACTTGTTGTCTCCAAGTTGTTCATGGTCAAAGGAGGATATGAGATGCATAGCTGGGGCCAAGCATGGTAGCACATGCCTGTAATCTCAGCACTAGGAAGCCTGAGGCAAAAAGACAGGTGTGAGTTCAAGACCAGCCTGAGTTACAGAGAGAGACTCTGTGTTAAAAACAAACAAGGTGCTAGAGAGATGGCTCAGCAGTTTAGTACACTGGCTGCTCTTGCGGAAGACCTGGGTTCAGTTCTCAGCAGCCATATGATGGATAACAATTGTCCATAACCTAGTTCCAGGAGATCTGATGCGCTCTTTTAGTCTCCATGCAGGCAAAGCACTCATATGCATAAAATCAAAATTAAATTTAAATAAATTTAAAACTGACAAAACAAAATGGAAAGGAAAAGGATATACTGCTAGCTGTTACATAGGGTACAAAGAAGCATGGTGTTAGGAGGAATTGAGAGAAAGACAAGCTTATTTTCAGCAGAGCTATGAGAAAAGAGGGAGATACATTGTTGGGGGTGAACTGTATTTTGAGGAGAAAGACTGGGACAAATAGGTAGCGCCAGTAGCCCGAAGAATCAGAAGAATTCTGGGTAGTGGGAATTCATGAGTAGATAGGCAGAGAAGGAAGCCTGGAGAATCTGTACTGTCTAAAGCACAGCTCATTTGACAGTAATCCAAGAAACAGATCCAGTGGGGAGCTATTGGAAGTTGAAGCTCAAGAGGAAGAACATTCTGTAGGCTTTAGAAAAAGCTCAAAGCGTGGTGGCACACGCCTTTAATCCTAGCACTAGGGAGGCAGAGGCAGGCAGATCTCTGTGAGTTCAAGGCCAGCCTGGTCTACAGAGCGAGTTCCAGGACAGCTGGGGCTACAGGGAGACCCTGTCTCCTGTCTCGAAAAGACCAAAAAAAGAAAAAGCTCAAAGAACTCCATCATCTGACTTCTCATGTCAACTCCCCAGGAAGTGAAATTATGAACTATGTCTAAGTGGAGTAGAGACAGAATGAATGCCACTGAAGAGTGAGGAATGAAGTTAGAGGAAAAAGAAATGGAGTGAAGAAATGCCCTGAAGTGATCGCAGTCTAGAGCAGCCTTAAGACAGCGAGCAGAGAATCCCAGGGATCGAGAGAAGCCTGAAAGTCAGCAGAGTCTAGAATGTGGTGACCTATGAAAAGAAAACAAAAACTTCAGCCTGGTAAGGGTGTTAGGGAGTGAAGTGAGGAAGTGAGACCTCTAGGTTTTAAGAGGTGAAAAGACTGCCAGGCTTCCAGAGTGGAGGGAAAGATAGAGCGAACAATGTTTTGTTTCTTTACTACTTTGTTTTTAGGGCTTGGGAGATAGCCAGAGGTGAGGGACAGATTAAATACACAGCAAGAGTTAAGATTCTAACTTCAACAGTCCCTGAGCAGCTAGTCCCTGAGGGGCTAGAGGTGAAATGCATGCTCATTACATGGTCTTCCTGATCTTGACTTTTTAGCTCACTCTTAGGTAATACAGAACTCTAAAGACACTTTTAATTCAAATACCCTTACAAATGAATAACAAGAATCTGAAGTCCTTGGGAATTCTTAAATCTCCTTTAAAAATATTATTCAGTGAATTACTATAATTATTGCATATATGGTGTGTGTGTGTGTATGTATACACACACATGCACGTGCATGCTATGATGCATATTTGGTCAGAGGACAACTCTGTGGAGTCAGTTAACTACATCATCTTTCCCTGGGTTCTGAGGATTGGATTCCGGTTGCCAGGCTGTGTAGCAAGCCCTATACCCAGGGCCATCTTGCTGTCTCTAAAACATCCAAAGTTCTGAACAGGGCAGTCTGGGATCTCTTCATGCTTCTCAAGGGACAGGCAGAGAGTGTAGCATTGATGTGTCTGAGGGATTCCATACAGAACATCTTACCATTTCCTTTGAACATCTGCACATGGAAGACAATTTTTAACTGGCACTTTGATATCCTGGTATGTGCCTTGACGATACCTCGCTTCCATCTTGCCATCCAATTATACATCTGTTTAGAGTACATTTTGATTCTTGTAGGCACACTTGGAGTTAGCACTCCAAGTCTGAGAATGTAACCTCAAATGGAGAGATTTTGTGCAGTGTTCCAAAACAAAACTTCAAAATGTGTAACACAGTGGGGGAAAGAGACCTGGAATTATTTTCAGATTAGTGAATGAATATTAACATTTTTGTAGGTAACATGCAAAATATTTGTAGTTTTACTTGTAGTTTCTGCAGTCTTCCATTATCCCAAGTCAGGTGCTGGCTACCTAAGGCCTGTGCAATAGCGTCCTTCTGAGATCCAGGCTCTTCTCATACCCTTTCACCCCGATCAGCTGTTAGAAGTTAATGACAGATAATCTCCCCACACCGGAGCTGCAGTTGTGTCTACTGCAGTTAGGCTTGGATGGGTGCCTCTTCAGCTGCGAAGTTCTTACACATCATCCAGCCTGAGAGTTTCCATTTGAACAAGTTCCAAGGTGATGCTGCTACTGCTGCTGCTGCTGGACTAAAGATGGAGAACCCAGCCTTCGGTGCTCCTCACTTCAGGCTTCCTTATACAGGGCACCTTTTGGCATCTCACCAACTCCTTTGCCAGCTCCTTGCTATTCAGCTAGCCCCAGAGGTCAGTCCAGTTCCACATACTGTTGGTCTAATGGACCCATCACACCCTGAACACAGGTCAACTGAATGTGGTTGTGGCTAGGGAGAAGCTGGAGACATTCTTGGAATGCTCAAGGAACCCAAGGCTGCTGGACCTCCAGGCCAGGAAAGGCCTGTCAAAACGTCATTATTAGGGTCGACCTTGAAGGATAAAGAAGCACTAGGTGAAGAAGAACTCCCTGGAAAAGGCACAGGCTTGTGAGGAAGCATATAGTCTCTTCATAGCTCTACTCTTCCTGGCAGGAAAAATAGAGTTGAAAAGCCTGTTTGTTAATGATGAAGGACTGTGTGACATGCTATATATAATATACAGGTGGTTGTTACTGGAAAACCCTAGAAAACAATTGGAAAATTTCGCCTTTTAGGTAATTTGTTCTTAGTGCTAGAATTATTTTCTTTTCAAGTACTTATATTTTAAATACTATTATTTTATCATCCTATAATCTTTTCCCCAACTTTATTGAATATATCTGATGCATAAAATTTCAGTGTATTTACCACATACAATTCAATTGTGATTCATAGACTGCCTAACTCTCCATTACCTAATATGGTTATATTTTCATGAATACAATACCTTTCAAGATATATCCATTTAATACAGTTTGAATATACAATATTTAGATTTATATTTGATATAAAGATATGTAAGCATGATTGTAAACGACAGTGAAGCTGGAGCTGGGGGGAAGGGCAGGAAGGTACATACTAGAGTTCAGCTGCCATGTGCTAAGAATATAGTCCCTTTAGTTAGAGCCTGTGGCAGGCGTGGAAGTTCTTCATGCTGTGTATTCAAAGCCCACATGGGGTTAGAGCCCAGAATGCCTGGTGCTCTCAGTGCAAAGCCTTTCCCTGTTTCCTAACCTGCTGTTTTCAGCTCCAAGACTCTAATTATCAATGAGTCTTATCTCCCATAACTTTCAAGTGTCAGGAAATAAAATTTTAAGTAATCTTTAGCACAGTACCCCATGGGATGGTAGGTCTTAGACTAAAATGCAGACAGCACACTTAGAGCCAGCACAGTTTGTCCTGCTGTGGTGTTGGTTGCTGGGATCATAAATCATCACTGAAGGTCTTTAAGTGAGTCATATGCCTGATTTCACAACTGAGAAATCCTAATGTCTGGCTTCGTTTTGAGGAACTACAAGGGGACACACGGGGCAGCCTCAGTCTTTCTGCTTAGACTGAGTAAAATTAGTGTTCAAAGAACCTGATGGGCAAATTATAATGATGACTGCTTAGAATGTTGTTTCCTCAACCAGAAAACAGAAATGTATCATTTCCAGGAAAAAAAAAATTAAAGTGGGAACTTTGTGATAATGTTTGGTTGCAATCAGTTTATAATAGACATAATTATCAAATGTCTATGTTCAGCTTAGCTTTTGAATTATTCTCCCCTTTTGATTTTTTTTTTTTTTTTAGTTAACATAAAATACAACTTAGGTGTTTTCTTCTTATTTTTATAGTTTGTTTTTGTTTTTGTGCTTTGGAGTTTTGAGACTGACCATTCTAATTTATCCTCTGGAAGGAAAAAAAAAAACTATTGAAAAAGTCTGTTTTTAAAAGTCACTCAAAGGATACATTTTCTTCCCCTTGGAAATAAAGTTGATTTTCTCAGCTCTGATCATGTGAGATTATGGGCAAGTTGTCCTTAGCTCTGGCATGTGGACAAAACAGAAGCAGACCCTGGAGAGAGAGAGTTCAGAATTCATGGCAGGAAGCTCATTTTCAGTATGCCAATATTTATGGTGTCACAACCAAATTAAAACTGCACACTGCTATTTACCTAAGTTTGGTGCCTAGACTAAACAGGCTTGTGCCTCTGTTGAAGGCAATGCAAATGTTTGGGATGCATAGAGACCAGATGTTTATTTTCACACTCATTTTCTTTCTCTGTGAGGGAAGGAGAGTTATTTTTTTCATGCAAGCTCAATTTTGAGGTTACATGCAATTAGAAGGGTGGAGTGTCTTTATGTTGTCATGGGTGCCATATGTAGGCCGTTTCCCCCTGGTATTCTTCAGGCCTGAGCTAAGGATGAACTTGCATTCATTATCCAATAGAACATGCACTGCTTTATGGATAGAGTGGTCGTTCTCAACCACTAGTATGTATATTGCATCTTATTAATGCTCTTAGGTTGGGTTTCATCTCTTTGGAAAAATCAACACTTATATTTTTGATAAAGATACATGTTTGTTGTTTTGTGGCAAATTTTAAAGTGTTACCATCTGGTGAAATTTTAAGGAAAATCAACTATCAGCCCATCCCTTTTCTCTGCTTTAATAAGACATGTTCATTTTAACAGTTTTAGGTCTTCATAGAGAGACTAGAAATAAGTTCTGTCAAAAATGGCCCATCGAATTTGTCGGGGGTAAGGTGACATTGAATGTGAACTTGTTCTGATTGGTTCTTTTCATAAGTTTGGGCTTTTCCCAACTGCCTTCTGAGCTGAATCTGGTGTAGAAACTCTTTGGAAAGCATCTTTCTTGCTGAGCAGTTTTTAGCAATTTGGCCATTTGATCTGATTCTTTGAGTGCTAGTAAGACAGTGTCTAGAGAAAAATTTTTAACAGTTGTTGACTAAAATCGATGCTCTTTGGGGCAAAGAGGGAGGCTTTCTCTCTTGAAGGATAAAAGATTTTTTTTCCCAAGGGGTAACTCCCTTGTGAGTCAATGGAACTTGGCTATGTACATCCTTCTACTTAAGGGACAAAATCCAAAATATTTAAGAAGTCATTTTCTGTTTTAAGCTCTGTAATTTAAGCACTGTTTTGGCTTTTTTGTTTGTGCACCACACATATTATTCTTAATAATTCCTTTGGAGTTTCCATAAAAAGACAGAATTCAGTGTGTTTTTCTTTGTAAATCATTATCTTCAACATAGATAAAATAGACCATAAATTTTCCTAAACCAGTTTATCATATTAATTAATCAGTGCTCTTTATGCTGAAGAATTTGAACATAATTACATATTTCCTTAATCATTTTATGTCTAATTTTGGTGCTAGAAACACACACACAAAAAAACAAATGAAGTAAAACAAAACTTCTGTACAGTTTATTCTGAGAATTTAAGTCCATTTCAGACTAATAAACAGAACTGAATTTCCGTAGAGGCCATTCCAAGGCTGAAGAAAGGCCTGTCATTTGCAGACCATTAGTAGATCAATTTGTTGACTGTTTAATGCCAGGACTGTCATTTATCAGCAACCTTCTGGGGCACTGCTCTTCATATGCTAGTCTAGCCACCAAAATTGATCTCTGCATTTTGTGTGTCAGTTAGGTCTTTGTACTGGAACTGAAAGCAGTAAAAGAAAAAAAAAAAAACTCATATCTTAAAACATTAATAGATTTAATTTCCGTGAGGTAAGTTTTCAGTCACAAGTTTATTATTTAAATGTTCTTAAAGATATCTTTTGCTTTTCTATGCTTTGGTAAGAATTGGCGTCCTTAGTGATTGAATGCCAACAAATAGGTATGAAATTTCCCAAGGAACTTGGCATCATTGTTGAATATCTATATGTAACCACCAACCTATAATTTAGGCTAACTCTGCTGTTATTCTGTGACTTTACATTCTTTGTTCCTGACTGTTCTGTGACTCTTGTGTTTGTCTATGTGCAAAGAGGATGTTGGTCAAGTCAGATATTTAGCAAAAGCTCTAGAAAAACAATTGCTTATTTTAAACATGGCATTTTGAAATTTTTTTTTTATTTTTCCCTTTGATGAATATGTTTTCTTCTGCTATAGGCAGGGGATTATTTTATTTCTTTTGTTTCTTTTCAGAGTACATGGTAAAATGTTATCCTCCATGGAAGACAATGTGACCATGTTGTCATTTTTTTTAATTTTGGAGATCTAAAGCAGAAAAATATCCCTGGGGGAGAACATATTTACTCCTTTTGTATTTTGACATGCTACTGGTAGTTTCTATGTCCCTAAAATTCATATCACCTAGCATTTTTTGATGGGAATCATATTGTGGGATTGTTATTGAACTTTGGGGTCATAGCCAGTGCCCTAAGCCAGGTTCTATCATCTGTCAAAAGATCCCAATTAATAGTGGAAAACAGAAAAAGGAGATTTATTCAGTGTGGCCACTTTAGAAAGAGTGCCAAAGACTTTGGAGAGCCAGTGACTCCCCCATCCATTGTTATTAAATAGCTGGTCAAGGATATGTTTTGATATTTCAATACTGCATTTTTCTTTCATAAACATATCTGCTTAGCACCTATGAGCATTTTAGAAATTTCTGCATTGTGGTTTGAATGAGAAGTGCCTCCTGTGGACTCAAGTATTTGAACATTTGGTAAGTTGGTGGTGCTGTTGGAGGGGGCTCATGGAACCTTGAGGAAATGTGGCCATGCGGGGAGAACTACATCACTGGGGGCGGGCGGGGCTTGGGAGTTCATACATAGCCTTTCTCCACTTCCATGTTGTTCTCTCTGCTTCCCGCGAGTGGTTGAAGATGTGTGTGCTCAGCTTTCTGCTCTAGCCCCTTCCGTCACAGTGCCTCCTCCCCTGACGGACTCATCCCTTTGCATCTGTCAGATCAAATAAATTCTTCTTTCTATAGGTCGCCTTGGTGTTAGGAGCATAGTTAACATGTAGAAGTTGTGTGAATTAAAAGTAGTTAGGATTAAACTAACAGTAGTTAATGTGTGAAATGCTCTAACCTTAAAGAAATTAGCAAATGTTAAATTTAGCTCAGCAAGAGGCCTGCTCCAACTCAGGGCTGCTCTAGAGATAAACACTCAGCACTAGGCTGGCCACAGAGGTGCTCAGTAGAGCCCAAAGACTGACCATACTCAATTGATTAGGTAACCAGAAGCGGTATGAACACAAGGACCTGATAACCAGTCCTGAGTCCCCCATCTTGACCAAGGCGTGACCCTAGAGAGGAAAGATAACCACCTGCCATGCAGGGGGACCCTGGGCACAAGCCTGAGATTAGCACCTGAGACTCAGGGCACCCCACACGCCCAGCTGTGGCCTATTTAAACCAGGGAGTGCAAATGGTCAGCGCTCCACCCCACTCCCGGGGACTCCCACTGTGTGCAGCTAAAGAACAACCTGGCCATGTTGCTTCCTTGATGACCTGGTTCGCCTGAAGGACACCCGGACTCTGTGGGCCCCTGACGATGCCCGGACTGGAAGCTGCCCCAGTACTGGACCAAGAGATCTGCTTGAGCCAATCATCCAGCTTCTTGGAACTCTCCGGTGAGGGCCATGTCCATTGCCTCCAAGGAGCTAAGAGACGCCTTAGGTGAGCAGCCTTGGGGGAGTAGGCCAGTCCAGGACAGGATTAGGACTTTTACAACTATAGAAGTAGGATTTGAGAACTATAGAATAGACCTGTGTGGAATTAATAAAACTGAATTGCATTATATATTCGTGTCCTGGATTCCTTTGGACTTAGACTCAACTAGTCCATGTTCATGGCATTTGGTCATGGTGTTTTGTCACAGCAACAGAAGAGTATCTAATATGTAAGCATGAACAGATGTTCCTCCAGCACTGTAGTGTTTATAATGGCATTGCAGAGGGAAGAATAGCTTTACCTCTTACTTTTTGAAGCTGTTCAGCAAGTTAGATTGACAAAAGATAGCGTAATAAGAGAAAAACATGAGAGTTTCATTAATATTTTAATTTTATAGGCACTGGGACTTAACAAGATGATGTAAAACCTTAAAGAAGTTTTAACAAAAGATGATAAATTGTAGGGAAGGTCAAGACTAAGGGAAAAGGTTTTGGTCCTGTGGGCCAGTAAGTGTTGGCAAAGTGATTAGGAAAAATATGGAAGAAGTGGTGTTAGGTGTGGGCTATTATAATAAGGTTTGGTATAGAACTCTTCTTAAGGTCCATCACTGATTCTCAAGAGATTGAGAGTCATGTTCTTCATATGGGATGAGGGGGAGGAGTTTGTGCCACCTTCACAGACAGAAACTGTACCATACAGTGATCAGACAATGTCTGTGATTGTTGATTCTCAGCTCCCTTCAGCATGGCATAGGTAGTCTGTTTTAGCCCCTTCAAAATCATTGGTTAAAACCCTTGAACTTTATAGTAGCCATATGGTTTAGAAAAAAGGATGTCCCCGGGGCTGCTCTTGGCTGGGCATGCTCGGGCTTGTCCCTCTCAGTAAGCTGCTTTTACTTCTGGCATGCTTCTTCTTACTTCTCTTCCTGACAGCAAAGCCAAAAGTTACAAATATGTCATCCAATGTGTAATATGTTCTGCCAGAATGGAGCCTGTATCATTTCAGATGTGGTTGTGGGCATGATGCTGGGGGAAGGGAAGGGGATAGGGCTGCATCTTTGACTTCCCTAGGAATCAGAGATCATGCCACTAATAAATACTCAGGAAACGTGAAGCGCTGTGACTCATTTCATTGTGGCTGTTCACAATATAGAAAATTTCTTGGCTAGGAAGGAATTCCTTTCAAGCTGCCAGTCTTCCCCAAACAGCCCTCCGCCCCTCTGTCTGAATGGGTACTTCTCTTTGCATAGACATTCTTGTGGGCTGCTGCTGTGTAACCTCCTCACCTCTCATTAATAATTTCCTGAGGCCAGTTTGTTATAAAGAATCATTGCAATACAGACAGTGCAAGTCTCTCTCTCTCTCTCTCTCTCTCTCTCTCTCTCTCTCTCTCTCCTCTCTCTCCTCTTTAATGTCCAACTAGAATGATATTAATGCTCTAAAGAAACAAAGTAAACATTAGATATCCCCCCCCCATTACTTTGCATGTTAATCAAGGACATCAAACTCTTAGGCAGAAGACCCTGAACGCTTTTCAATTTCTCTTCATTATTCCAATGAAGTGGCTTAGTTTCTACATTGTACACCTTTGAAAGATTTAGTGCTTAATGGAATAATCAAGCATCCTTCCAAGACTTTGTAGTTATTAGGAAACCACAGAAAAAAAAATTGGTCTTTCTGGGTTCTTAATAAAAGAGAGTTCATTTCTGGAAGAACTCATGAAGGGTTTGGCTGTGTTGGGAAGTTGTGTACTCTAAGCTGTAACCCTGCTTCACTTTTCTCCTATTTCTGCTGCCCATGCCATCCTTGAATTTAATCCTGATTCAGCGGCTGGCTAGCAAAGCAGCCACCCTCCCTTGAAAAATTATAGAGAGCTATCATTACTCAGAGCATTCGGGAGTGACCCAAATGCTGCACTGGAAGTGCTCATTGCTCATGCTAACTGAGCACACACAGGGAGAATAGAGCTTACATTGAATATTGAATATTTCTCCATGGAATATTTCCACAGGTAGTGATACACACTGAACACTGTAAAATATAAATATTTTGTTGATAATGGCTGGAGAAAATAAAAGTACTGGTAACTTCATTTCAAAATACATTTAGTATTTTCTAGTAAGCTTATATTACTACTGCATTAGAACTAGTGTTAATCTTTGAACCTAGTTCAGAGAGTTGAATGAGACAAACAGAAGTAGCCTTTTCCTCTGTTCTAGCAGAAAGCATCTAAAATGTGGGATCTGTTCTCAGTAACCCAGGCCATACATTCCTAAAGGTGGCCCTTTAGGGTTCAGATTAAAATTTCATGCTGACTTTTATCTCAGAGGCTGGATGTAGCTACAGTCAAAGTAGGAGTGTGGAAGCCCAGTCCACATAGTGAACTCCTCCTAACAATTATCTGTGTTGTTTTGGGCACTTTACCAGGAATACTGTTTTCATAAGATCTAAGAGTTTTGTCTGGGAATAAAGCAGGTAGCTGCCAACACTGGGAACATACTGGTTTTCTTTTTTCCTTTTTTCTTAAGCTTAGGGGATACTCTGTCCATGTATGTGTGTGTGTGTGTGTGTGTGTGTGTGTGTGTGTGTGTGTGTGTGTGTGTTTTCCTTCTGGCACATGCTGCAAACATTGAGAATAGGCCACCGGGCTGCACACCGTTGGTCTTTATTTACAGATAAGTTATGAGATACAAATCACCAGAGAAATTGCTACTTTACAGACTGTCTACAGCACATCATCCAAAGTCTGCATTGACTGACTAGTCTCCTGGTGACATTTACAGAGACTAGCAGATGGGGGAACTGGCAATGAATTTGCCTTTAGAAATATAATAATTCCACCAGACATACAAGTATGCATCTCTGACCAAAAAAAACCCAAAAAAACTGCTTCAGTTTGATCTAAAGACTGCCTGTTTAGATTATTCTATGTGGACACCTGTATCTTTTTTGTGACCACAGTTTAGAAAACAAAGAATAAAAATTGTTTCAGAAGCAAAAAGTATAAAACATATAGAAAATTCTGCCCAAATGCTACTATCTTGTTTGTGAAAGAAACACTACAGTTTTCATTTATGACACAATTACATTGAAGTTTCATTTCATGGGAGAACAGTTTGTTTAAAAAAATAGTGATAGAGCCCTCTTCTGACCTCCATGGCATTGCACGACATGGGTGCACAGACCTGCATGCAGACAGTACATTCATACACATACAGAAATAAATAAAATTAAAAAAAATAGTGATAGAGATGGCTGTTGGTTTGTTTTGCCTATGCATGCATTTATAAGTAAGCGAAGGGAGCTCTTTGGGGTGTCATCTCTCATTGCTATGTCTTCATGCAAAGAAATGAGCAAATGAGCGGCTGGCCTTCTTGTCTCTTCCCTCCTGCCTTTGATCTTCAGTCCGCTATGCTTCCCAGTGACTGGGACCATTGTTGGCCCGCTTTGCTCTGGTGCTGGTGATTTACAGCACTGACTCACTGAGAGTGCTCTGCTGGCCTCTGACCATAGGGATAGATGCCGGTTGGTCCTACCCCCCCAACCCCTTCTCATTCTGAGGCTAGGGATCCTTCCTGCCCTTTAGTGACATCTAACACTGTTCCCAGTGTGCTTAAGCTGCAGCATACATTCATTCATGTCATAGCTTATGCTCTGGATGCTTTCAGATTAAGTGAGTCTTTAGAAATATGATGACACAAGCAGGGAGGGACGTAGATAGCACGATGTCATTTTGGGCTTTCCCACCTGGTGGAAGCAAGGTTATTCTGGAAGTGGTGAGATCACATTTTTTGCTCATGTAGACAGTGGCTGGCAGCAGGATTGGAACACAAGGCTGACACTTGTCTGGCTGCTTTATCATGACATGCATTTCGGTTTGTGTAGTCTTGATGACAGAGAATTAAGGAACACTTTTTAGAGGAAAATGTTTTAAATAAATAAATGTCACTTGATGAGCTGCAAGAACACAGTACCCTTTCCTTTCATGACCTTGGCAGATTTAAGCTCCCTGGTGCCTCAGGAAAGGGGTTGTTTCAAAACAAATAACACTGCATGATGGTGTGTTCACTAAATGCAAAGTAATACCAAAGCCTTTCCTTCACCACAGAGTAAAAACCTTGTACTAGAGAATATTTGCTTACTGCTTTCACTGATAAATGAAAGTCAACCCGAGTAAAGTGTTGACTAGTGTACTCGGCAGTTTATGATTCTGAGACTGATTACTCTGTTTACTACACGTTATAAAAACTACAGCAATATAGTATGGACACACAATTGATCAACTTGATTGAACATACAAGCCCCCACCCCCCACCCCTGCTGGATGGTGGGACCCATGGGCTGTGTGGGTTTGGGCACAACTGCTCGCAAATTGGTTTTACATGAAGGATCCTTGTACTCATAAACTATCACTTATTGCTAAAAAATGAAAAAAACTGAGTGAAAGATGCAAGACAGTTATGGCACAATGCATGATCTGGGATGGGGTGGGGTGGGCTGGGGGGAAGGGAAAGGGAAATATGCCTGAACTGAATTGGAAAATGATGTATGAAATACACAAAGCATCAATAAAAAAATGAAAATAAAAAATAAATAAATAAAAGAAGAAATGAAAAAAATCCAAAAAAAAAAAAACAACAACAAAAAAACCCAGAGCGCTGTTTGCTGTTTGCTGTTTTCCCTCAGTCTGATGGTGTGGTACACATTTTATGCATAGATAAGGAAAAACTTTAGCATTTCATATTTCCTGATTTTTTTTTTTTTTGGTCTTTTCAAGACGGGGTCTCCCTGTAGCCCCAACTGTCCTGGAACTCACTCTGTAGACCAGGCTGGCCTTGAACTCACAAAGATCTGCCTGCCTCTGCTTCTGCCTCCCAAGAACTAGGATTAAAGGCATGGGCCACCACGCCTGGCTCAAATTTCCTGATTTTTAAAGTGTCTTCTTCCACACCTTTTCTGTCAGGCATGAGTAATGTTGCTAAGTAGTACTTTCTGTGGAATTTCAAAACAAGTATGTCACTCAGTCTTCGTTTGGATATGAAGTTTCCATCCCAAAGGCTCATATCCTACCTTGTTGGTTCCTACTATTTCTGGAGAGATTCAGGAAACTTCCGGATTGGGGCCTAGTTCAGGAAGTAGTGGACATGACTTTGAGGTCATACCTGCTTTCCAGTCCCTTCCTTGTCCATGCTTCTGTCACCCAAGAATGAAGAATGTTTACCACAAGCTCCACTCCCATGGTGTTTTACCCAAACACATGAGGTAAAAATCCACAGAGCTGGTTAGCCATGTACTGTCATTTCTGGAATTCTGAGGGAAAAAATTAATCTTTCTTCTTTTTTAAGTTGTTTCATTGGTCAATGCAATAAAAGCTAACGACATAGTCACCTTCGCTATTTTAATATTAATATATACATATAAAATGAATACTACATATTTACAGGGAAATATCATGGCTAAGGCATAAGGACATGGTTGTAGGAATGGATAAATATTGACAAACCAAATAAACAAGAGAAGGTGGAATGAGGATTTGGACTTGCATGTCTCAGTAGCTGATGAATGGGGTTGGCTCCTAGAAGAGAGGGCTGAAATCAGCTTTGTGCTGGAAGCCTAGTAAAGTGACTGCGCTATCAGGGGGCTCATGAGAGATCAGCATCTCAGAGAGGGACTTCTGCCACAGTGGGTATTTTCTTTTTTTTTTTTAACAGACTTCATTCACTTTATTGAGATGGGGTCTCCCTTGATATCCCCACCACACCCACTTTTTTATAAAAAAAACTCTAGGTATTGGCCACGGCTGGAGCCTGGGTTCTCTGTACTGAGACTCTGGTGTGGGTCTTCACAAGATGGTCAGTGAATTCCTGATAGGGAGACTTGGTGAAGACTGTCTCTTTCCAAAGGTCTGGAGTCAGGTAGCTGTAGGTCTTAGAGATGGCATCAAAGGTGGCCTTGGCGAAATTGCCCAGGGTGGCAGTGCAGCCCCTGGCTGATGTGTAGCAGTCATCAATACCAGCCATCATCAGCAACTTCTTGGGCACAGGGAGCAGAGACGATGCCAGTACCTCTGGGGGCAGGGATGAGGCGCACCACACAGTGGGTATTTTCAGAAGAGAATTGAAACCAGACTGCTGAGTCTCTGTGTCTCTGTGGTCATTAAAATTCCCAAGGTGCTTTTTGCAAGATTATGAGTTTTTAGCACCCTGACCAGATGAGTGATGCTCTATCAGGTGCCTGGCCATGACATTTGTAGAAGGTCATCACATCTTGTCTCCTTCTGAGTCGAAGCATCACATTTAGAGGGAGGGTACCCCCTCCATAGTTAACAAGCTCATGTGCATATCCTGTGCGCTCTTGCTTTGGAAAAGAGGCAATAGTCCATTTAACATCAAAAAAATCAAAGTTATTCTTTCTTTTTTAATCTTGGGTTTTTGTTCTTTATTTTCATTCAGATAAAAGTATATTGCTGTCTTTTGTCTTCCTACTATTACATTTCAAGTTATAAAGAATTTTATACATTTGTGCAGGCATTCTAAGGGATGCCTACAATCTGATCTCCTAATTGTTTATTCTTTCAACAAATACTCTTAAATTGCTCATGTAGTAAGATAGGATACAGAGATGATACAGTAGTATGCAAAGTGCAGGGAGCCTGCCCTGGAGTTTACTCCCTAGTGAGGGGAGAAAAATGACAAGCAATGTAAATAATAAACCATTCATGTAGTAAAAGATTGGCCTTTGTATTGGGGACTAGAAAGGTAGAGGTTGTTGTTGCAGTTTGAGGAAGGTCACAGAGGGCCTACTGATAGGAGGAGTTTTGAGCATAGGTTGTGAAGGTAGGACAGAAGTCCTCAGTGGACAAAGATGAAGCACAGTGCAAAGTCCCTGGGGTAGAAGTCTGCCTGCCATGAGTGAAGACCATCAGAGGTCCTAGGTTTGGTTTCCAGAACCCACAGGGCCACTTACAAAGGTCTATAACTCCAGTTCTAGGGGATCCAATGCCCTCTTCTGACATCCATGAGGATTGTGTGACATGGGTATGCTTCCATATATTCAGGCACATACACATAAATTTAAAAATAAATACAATATTTTTTTTTTTTTTTGGGGGGGGGGGGGGGATTCGTGGGGGGGGGGGGGGGGGTTTTTTTTTTTTTTTTTGTTGCTTGTTTGTTTGTTTTTTTTGGTCTTTTTGAGACAGGGTCTCCCTGTAGCCCCAGCTGTCCTAGAACTCACTCTGTAGACCAGGCTGGCCTTGAACTCACAAAGATCCACCTGGCTCTGCCTCCTGAGTGCTAGGATTAAAGGTGTGTGCCACCACACCCAGCTAGAAGGGACATCCTGACATCAAACTCAAGTGTAGTTTTGTAGTTATGGTGAGTATATCTACACATGTGAACACACACACACACACACACACACACACACACAGTGGCTTGAAGTAGTTTTAGACCATTTCAGAAATTGTTGGAAAATTTGTCCTAATTGATGTGTTATGAAACTCAAGTCAGTAATTGAAACAGCAGTTATTAAAATCAAATATTCAAATGTCATATTTCCAAAGATATGCTAATTAGATACTGGCTGAGAAATGAAGGTAAAAAAGTATTAAAAGACTTTTTTTTCTTTCTTTTTTTAATGTGTATGAGTGTACTGTCTGCATGTAGGTTGGCACACCCATGTCATGCAATGCCACGGAGGTCAGAAGAGGGCGTCAGATTCCCCTGGAACTGGAGTTAAAGACAGTTCTTAGCTGCTGTGGTGGTTTGAATGAGTGTCCCCCATAGGCTTTAAGTATTCAGACATTTTGTCTCCATTTGGTGGCACTGTTTTTGGAGGTCTTGGAAGGTGTGGCCGTGCTAGAGGAAGTATGTCACTGGGGGCAGGCTTAGTGAGTTTGACAAGCCTTGTGGTCTCCAGTCATTCTCTCTGCTTCCTGTGCTCTTTGCGAGATGTAACCCTTGGCTTGCTGCTCCAGCCACCATGCCTCCCGCCACAATGGACTCTAATTCCCTGGAACCGTCAATCGTAAGCTCAAATAAACTCTTCCTTTTATAAGTTCCTTGGTCATGGTGTTTTATCACAGCAACAGAAAAGTGACTAATACAGCCACCATGTGGGTGCTGGGAATCGAACCAGGTTCCTTTTCAAGAGCAGTCGGTGCTCTTAACCGCTGAGCCATCTATCCAGCCCCAAGTCTTTGTTTTCTTAATTAAATCGTTATGTCTCTATAAAAGCAGAAAAGTTTGTGTGTACATTAAAAACACTACAATTAAAACACACCACACAGTAGTCTTAAATATAAGCAGGGATACTTCAGGCAAGCGAAATCATGCAATACAGCATGGGAGGGCTGCCAGAAGGACCCACATTTATTATGCATTTGATCTTAACTTGTATTTTTCTTTGTGGTGTACTTAGAAATCTTTTACCATTGATAAACTTTTCCATGAGCCCTGTATGCATTTTTTTCTGGGGGGGGGGAATAATTAAAAAGCTGTGTTCCAGAGGCAGGCTTCTGAATGGAAAGATGATCAGTTAGATGATTGGCTGGTGGAGTGCATCCTGATTTGGGGATATGGCAGGACCAAATGCTAGCAACTAAGAAGAATAATCTGAGAACTTCATGATTGGTGTTAGTCAAGCATGTTTTGCTGAATAGAAGTCTCAAACTTCTTTCAGAGCTTTAATGGAAGCACCAGTCATTTTTTTTTTTTTTACATATTGTTGAATGCTCTCTGAGCACCTCATCCTGGTATTGCAGTTATACATGTGCACAAACATATATTTGTACAGTAATGTATACGTCTAGCATGGAATGACTTACTTATTTTTTGGAGTTATTTTTACTTTCTGTTCATTTTAAGTCACGATGATTTAAACACTAATTGTTTCTGAGAAGTTTGGAAAAGAACATACATTACTAAGCAATGCAATGAAAGCCCATTGTTACTGGCCATAAATGTATTCTTTTTACAATTTTCATCCAGTTGTAGTGTTTCTATAAAGAAGGATCTATTTATGGGGAATATAATTTCTATCTTCCTAAGGAATATTTCTTAAAAATATTTATTATTTTTGTTTTATGTGTATGAGTGTTTTGTCTGCATGCATGTAAGTGTACAATGTATAAGCAATGCGAGAAGACGGTGTCCCCTGGAACTGGAGTTAGGGACCCTTGGTAGCTGCCTTGTGGGTGCTGGAAATCCAGTCCAGGTTAGCTGAAAGAACAGCAAGTATTCTTTACCACTGAGCCATGTCTCCAACCCCCCTCCTAGGGAAGCTTAAATGTTTATTTTCAAGTATTTCTAAAGTTGGCACTTGTTAAATTATAGTAATCCTATTCTTTTATTCTTTGTCTCTGTGTGTGTGTGTATACTATGTAAGAAGCACATTAACTCTTGGGTAAACACATCCTAGAGGTTTTGAGTCCTGTTGAGTTTGAGCCACGGAACCCCCCCCCAATACACACACACAATCCTGGCCTTCAGGAGTGCCTATGAACACAAAGGAATGCCATGCATTTATACTTGTGTAAATAAGATCCTGTGTGCTTTCTGCTGAGAACATGCAAGCAGCCCTTTTATGGTCAACCAGGGGTTTCCTTCTAGCCTTCAAGCAGATCACAGGACTGCACATTCTAGTGCATCTTTGATACTTTCTAGAAGAATGGATTCACAATCTGGTGCTCTTTTGTAAAATCTCAGATATGTTTTTGGCATATATGGCTTCATTTCCTATTCAGGAGCTTATGAGGGTTTCATGACAAACTAAATTCTTTTTTTACATTCTTTCCTTGTTTGTTTGTTTTGAGACAGGGTCTCCCTATAGCCCCAGCTGTCCTGGAACTCACTATGGAAACCAGGCTGGTCTTGAACTCCCAGAGATCCACCTTCCTCTGCCTCCAAAGTGCTAGTATTAAAGTAGTGCACTCCACCATGTCCCAGTTCCTTTTATGTGTGTGTGTGTGTGTGTGTGTGTGTGTGTTTTAAGCCATCCCTGTTTGTCTTTAATTTTGTTAATAGATTCCACTTTCTAAGCAGAATCTCATCTAACTGCTTGACCCTGGTCTCCAGCATTGTTCCTTCACTTCAAGGAATATATGCTATATTGCTTTAGGTAATTTATGATTTGAATCTGCAACATCCCCTGCATGCTTATGTTTTGAACTTCACTCTCCATCTTGGTGCTATTTTGAAGGCTATCAAATGGTTAGGAGGTAAGGCTGGATGGCATTAAGTTTACCAGTATAGAAACAATTCTACCTCATAGAAGATGGCTTTAAGCCCCATGGGGTTAAGTTCCATAAGTTCTGAACTTTTTCAGGATATTTGGAAACATACTAAAGTACTTCGAGAGTGGAGGCTGTCTTGAAATCAGAAAACAGTTGATTTCATGTAATAACAAGATGGTTTCCTTAGTAGTTCCTTGATTGCAAATCAGTAGTTTTTAGCTATATGTGCATTAAATTTTTATTACCTTTATTATTTATTATCTATTATTTGTGTGTATCTGTGTATGGGTATACAATGTTTTTGTGGCAGAGAGAGGGAACAAGGGAAAGAACAGAAGAAAAAGAGAGACATGGAACACAAGAGGGGAGTTGAACTTCTGTAATCCATTTAGAAGAAATTAACAAGGCAGGAATCGGTGTGTCTTGGAGATGAAACTTAAGTCCTCAAGCTTGGTGGTAAATGCCTTTACCCACTGAGCCATATTGCTGGCCCTATTTATTTATTTTTATAATCCATATTCTCTAGCAATATAAAGAACTTTCAAATGAAAATAGGTCATCTTGATCATTAATTGCTATAGATATGATGTGAAAATGAAAAATCAAGTCTTTTTCTTGCAGTCCCTGTGGAGGCCAGAAGAGGGCATCAGATCTGCTGGACCTGGAGTTATGGATTGTTGTTAACTGCCATGTCGGGGCTGGAAACTGAACCTAATTCCTGTGCAAGAGCAGCCAGTGCTGTTAACCAGGATGCCATCTCTCCAGTCCCATTTAATTCCTTTAGAAGACACATTTAATTCCTTTGGAAGACACATTCATGGCAACATGATTTTGAGAGGTATCTGATGTAAATAAGCCACAATTTGAGTCTCTGATTTTAGTACATTGTCTTATATTTCATTTGCTCAGACTTCTTATATTTCATTTTCTCACTGGTGCTGAACCAGAAAAGGTGTTTTCTTTTGGCTAAGGTTGCGTGGATCTTCTCTTCAAGTTCTCTCTGATGAGCCTAGTTTTATTTCTTAGCTTGAAGGAAGAAAATTCAGGCAATTCTCACTTGCTGCCTTGCTGACGGATGGATTTTCTTTCATGTAGGGAAGAACCTGCTTGTTTTTTCTTGTTCCTGTATCTGAGTCAGTGAATTATTTTTCTAATGAGTTCACATTGTTCATGTTCTCAGTCGTACAAGTTTACACACATGTTATTATATAATGTAAGATAATATTTGGAACAAGACGAGACACAAAACATAAAATCATGATGTAATGTCTGCAGTAGAGGTTGGGTAGGGTGAAGGCGTGGCCCACAACCTTTAGCCTAAAATCTACTGCTATGTGGGTTGAAGATCAAAAGCTTTTCAGTTAATAGTATGGGCATGGATTTTATTCATCCAGAGGCTGAGAGAGAAGCTAGTTTACTCAAGGGCAGCACTGAATCTCAGGTTCCAAGGATGGGCACAACTACATCAGTTTCCACATCTACCTAGTAGGAATTCTATTCAATATGTGATAAGAAGTCACTCTTTATTGGTATGACATTAATTATGCAGACCATTGATCATTTTGAATAATTCATCTTCTGAATAAAAATGCCTAAAATTTACTTGCAAATAATTGTTTAATATGTTCTTTCTTACATACCATTTTACAGTTTTTCTAACAACCATATATATCTGAATTATTTTTAAATGAAAATAAGGTTACTTTTAAATCTGCTTTGTTCACTGTGCAAAATTTTCAGTGTTTTTCTCTACAAATACTTGTTATTGTTAGTGCTGCCCCAACTCCTTTTACATTAGTTGATAAGCTAGGAATATCTGTAGAACTTTTCTTCCTCCCATAAAATGTATAAAGTAAAAGATATTATGTGAAGCACACAATGTGTCTGGACTATAAGTCTCTCTGCATGGCACCCAGATTGCTTTGTTCATAATCAGGACACAGAATTCTAGCCTCTGGAAATAACTTAAATATTGTTTAATTAGCACCTTATGGTTAGTCTCTAAAATTGTTTTAAGTTTGGATATTACAAGAGCGCTACACTGACCCTGCAGGCATCACACACCTTTTTGCCTATCTTCTTATGTATTTCATTAAATTACTTTGTACTAGTCCAAATGTTATTTTTCTGAATATGCTTGAGGTATTTTACATATTCCCTTAAAACCATAAAAAGAGTACCAATTTCCCTTTATTTGGTAGAATTTTAAAACATTTTCCTGCTATTTAAAAATACCATTTAGAGAGTTCAGAGTCTAAAACCATTTGCCCATTGTGTCCAGGAAGGCAGATATGAATTTCTCAGTTTTACTTATGTAAATCATTTATTAGATTCTTTAGACTTGATTGTGGGGACTTGCAGTGGAACGACAATAGTTCCCCAGCTCCATGGAGAGGCACACACATTCTATTCCAGAGAAACAGTCAGATGCTTTAAATGATCATATTTCAACGATACTATGTCATCTTTTCTTTGGAAATTTCTTTTCTGGCTATGTTTTCATGGCCTTATATTTATTATTTCTAGATTTCTATTTCCATGCACACCTCACATTTTGCCTGTTGGTCACTCTGTGTGGCTATTCCTCTAAGTATCTCCATTTTTTTGACATGGTCCAGATTGATCTTCCTACATAGCTCCCAAATGTTCTTCTTTCTTTTGAATTCTACTATGCAGCACAAAAATAATATAGTCACCAAATTATTCACTTCAGAAGTCTGTACCTCTCTGATCTCCATCCCTATATTTACGTGTTTACAGAACTGTGTCTTCTTATTGTTCATTTATCTCAACCGTTCTTTCACCCCTCGGGTGATTAGTTTCTGACATCATAGTCATCACCTCCATTTCTCTGTTCTTCTTGCGCATCTGTGTAGCCCATTCCATGCTGGTCCTGCTCAGCCCTGTAATCTCCTATGTACTCTACAGCTGTTGTTTACCTTTTTCCATGAAATCTAAGCTCAGCTCCTCATTGTGGCTTTCCAGCATTTTAATTCTTCCAGTTGTCTTTTCCCAGAGTGTTCTTTTTAGTCTTCTTCCATCCCCCACCCATGATGAATATGTTGGCCTAAAGTAAGTATGTCGACGGGAAAAAGCTGCGTTTATTAATAGTTCCTTTTATTTCTTCCAAGGCAAAATAAATCTCTTACTAAACCAGTCAACTGTATTTGCTCTGGGCCTCCCTTGACTAGTAGTGAGTTTTGTGGTAGAGGCTGTAAAGAAGAGTGAGACCTGCCATAGGGAGGAAGGTTCCTGGAACCCAAATTATAATCCATTGCTGAGATTCCCCTCAAAGTTTAACTTTTAAATACTCTCCAGGGAAATGATTTGCATCCCATGCAACCTTAAAGACAGATCTTTTATGCAGTTCCGGCTGTTGGGATGGCAGGTACATAGGTTTACCTGAAAGTTACAGCTGAGTGATAGGAAGTTATAGTCAGTACACTGCAGGCCACTTGTCACATTATCTGAAGTTAGTCAAAGAGAGGAGTAATTCATATACTGCCATTTCTCGTCACTGACTTGCTGTTACCTTTGTAGTATAATAGAAGGAATGAGACTGAGTCTTTAAAAACACTTTCTGATATATGCTGTAATCCAGCATTCTTTTGTTTAGGAACATGAGAGGACTTCAGATCTTTGTTTGGGCCCATTTTAAAGTGCAGACTCATGTATTTTCACTTTATATTTATGAACGTTTTGCCTGCATGTATATAAGTGCATCCATATCATGCAGTGCCTGTGGAGGACAGAGAAGGCATCAGATTCTCTGGAATTAGAAATACAGACGGTTGTTAGCTGGGCACCGAACCAGGTCCTCTGCAACAGCAGCTGTAGCTCTTACCCTCTGAGCCATCACTCCAGCCCCTAAATTTGAAATTTATCGATTAAAAACATAGAAAATACAGAGTTGAACACTAAGTGACCTGCAAAGGGGGCAACTGTTTGTAATATGAATCTGAGAGAAGGAGGCAGAGCACCCTTCGCAGATTGTTGGACAGTGTCTGGGGACATCTGCTAGGAATACTGTTGTCTTGGGTGAGCAAGGATTTTGTCACTCACTCTTGTGTATATACATGCTAAGGACCACAAATGGTGAGTACTGGGGCATTATTCTCAGAATTACACACAAAAATCTCGCCAGCTCACAAACGGAGCAGTAGACACTATTAAATACAGTAACATACTATGTAAGAATGAGGTTAAGTTCTGAGACGTGTATTTATGGGTGATTTCAATTTGGAAAGTTGTATAGAGTGTTAGTGCAAAGCAAGATGGTTTAGGTCAAAGTCTCCATCCAGCCTCTTGATGTAGCTGAGAGGCTGGGTAAACAGATGGACAAGGCTGCTGCTGGCGAAGCATCATGCACTGTTTTATAGTAAACTCTTCTGTAAGTAGGAAGAGTTTAATCTATATTAATATACAAAAAATAAATTTATTATTGAGTGTTATATACTGCATATCCTGTCCTTGAACATGATTTCATTTCTTATTTGATGATGAGAAATTTAGCTAGTTTCTATCCATTACAAGGCAGCATTTCATTAGCTGTCTTTCACTGAAGTCTTTAAAAACAGTGGTAGGATGAGTCTTTGGGGTATATACCCAGGAGTGGTATGACTGGGTCAGATGGTAAGCTCATTCTTTTAAGGGTTCTCTCAGTCTTTTAAGGGTTCTCCACACTGCTTTCCATAGTGGTTGTACAAGTTTACATTCCCACCAGCAGTGTGGATGAGTGTTCCCCTTTCCCCACAACCCCTCCAGCATCGGTTGTCTTTTGTTTTCTTGATCTTAGCTAGCCGCACTGGAGTGAGATGATATCTGAGAGTGGCTTTAATTTGCATTTCCCTAATTATTAATGATGATGAACACTTTTAAGATGTTTCTCAGCCATTTTTAATTCCTCACTGGTGAAGACTCATCCTACCGCAAAGATATATGCACATCCATATTTACTGCAGCTCTCTTCACAATAGTGAAGAGCTGGAACCAACTCATATGCCCCTCAACATTAGTGGATGACAAAAATGTGGTACATCTACACAATGGAGTACTATTTAGCGGTAAAGAAGGGTGGCATTATGAACTTTGCAGGTAAATGGATGGAGCTCGAAGCCATTATGCTGAGTGAGGTGACACAGTCCCAGAAAGAGAAGCGGAGAATGGTTTCCCTCATTTGTGGATGCTAACACCAAATCCCCCAGATGAAAGGCAAGCTGAATGACACTATGGTTATATTTCTGGTTTATCTGTAAGCAACTATGTTGTCATAATGCGAATCCCTCAATGGGCTCTAGAATCCACCCACCAATTATTTTCAGACTCTGTAATTACTGTATATGGGTGGAGAGTATGTATCCATATTTTAGAATAACATGAAATTAACGGAGGAAAATGTGAATTTCTAAGCATAGAAAAAGACTGAGAGAAAGATGCAGGACAGTTATGATAGAGTACATGACCTGGGATGGATTGGGGTGGGGTGGGGGGAAGGGATAGGGGAATATGCCTGAACAGAAATGAAAAATGATGTATGAAATACATAAAACATCAATAAAAATATTAATTAAAATGTATATCTTCCATATAGCATTCTAATTCACTGGCATACAGTGTAGACAATAAATAAACAGTACTGAATCACACAAAAAAAAGACCTGTGGATTGCCTGGTGTCCTTGTGCAGGTAAGAAAATCCAAAGTCAGAGAAGCTATGGAATTTGCCCCACATCTTACAGTTTGGTGGGAGGTGTCAGGGCCTGATTCTCTGCAGCCTGATTCTACCTTGTGACACTTGTAATTCTCATTCCGTACTTCCTCAGTCCTCAAGCACAGAGTGTTCTGGTCTTAGGTGTGCTTCCTTTAACTAGACGAGGTAAATATGACTATGTTGCTTTCTGAAATCTAAATTTAAGTACATACATTTGTAAAAAGAAAATTAAAATCTCTCAAGAATGTAAATTGTATGGGACTGAAGCTCAGTTTCTGGTGGTGAACAACTGTATTTGCAGCGCTGGGAGTGGAGTGGGAGGATTAGATGTTTACGGTCATCCTGGGCTACTCAGGTTGGCTTAAAGCGAGTTCCAGGACAGCTGGGGCTACAGGGAGACCCTGTCTCGAAAAGACAAAAAAAAAAAAAAAAAAAAGTAAGATACATGAGACCCTGGCTCAAAAACAAATGGGGCTATAGAGACGGCTGAAAGTCCTTGTTCTTACAGAAGACCTGAATTCAGTTCCCACAAACCACGTCAGGGGGGTTCAAACTGCCTCTAGCTCCAGCATCAGGGGATCTGATACCCTCTTCTGTCCTCAGTATAAACACACACACACACACACACACACACACACACACACACACACAAACACACACAAACACACACGCACACACGCACGTGCGCGCGCACGTGTACGCTAATGCACACAGGGGTGCCACTAAATGGACTCAGTGTATTATATGTGTATATTTATACACATATATGTGTGTATGTGTGTATAATAGCAATAATAATCAAAGATGAGGACAAGAAATTCAGAGGGAGTGGTTGTGTGGAAACATGGGAAGAATTGGAAGGAGGAGTGGAAATTATGTAACTATAATACTCATAAAATTTTCTTTTTTTAATTTTTTTTAAATTTCTTTATGTGTATGAATGTACTGTCTGCATGCAGGTTTGTGCACCCGTGTCGTGCAATGCCGCGGAGGTCAGAAGAGGGTGTCGGATTCCCCTGGAACTGGAGTTCTCCTGGAATTGGAGTTTCAGATGGTTCTCGGCCGCCATGTGGGTGCTGGGGATTGAACCTGGGTCCTCTGTCAGAGCGGTCGGTGCTCTTAACTGCTAGGCCATCTCTCCAGCCCCAATACTCATAAAATTTTCAAAAAATAAAAAATATTAAAAAAGAAAAATTAAAAAAGAAAATGAAAGCAATAGAAGTTGTAGGAAATATTACAATAGACTACCAAGTTTAGGTCCTGATCAGAACAAAGCTTTCTACATATAACTAAGAGTACATAAAATTAGTGTTCAATATAAGTAAACATCCTCCTATCTCTTTTATTTATACATTTTCTAAAACATTAAACTGTTTTTAAAACAAAATTGTGTGCTATAAAAGTCATGAAGAGGCACTGTAGATGCTTTTAAAATATTGATGAAATATCCTTTTTTATGAGGAATGTTTGGAGCAATTTCCAAGGGGAAGAAGATTTTAAAATAAAACTTGAAAGCATACTCCACTACCTGAAAGTTTTCTGTTCACCAGATGTAGTCTAAAAGAAAAAAAAAGAACTCCAATAAATGTAATGTTTAAAAATCCATACAGAGATCTGTTCCACTCTAAGTCTAAACCATAATTCTGAATAAATATCTCCACTTTAGTTTAAGAGGATGGTTAGCATAGCTAATGTCTGGGTGGTCCAGGGATACAGGGGCCTGGAGCATGAGTCAGGGCTAGGAGGCTTCCATTCTAACATGACAGCCTTAGATCTGCTCATTCCTGACCTTGGTCATTGCAGAGCATGAACAGTTAAAGTACAACACAATCAGGGTTGCTATGGGTCTTGTTCTAGGACAGCTGGGAGGACAATGCTAGCCACCTGCCCTACCAGCAGGTCAACTGTTAAGTGTCCCTCTGCACATGCAGTAACCAGAGGTGAGGGCAAGCCTGGGGCATGTAAGCGTTTGTGAATCATTGCCTATAACTTAGATTTCTTTCTTAGCAGAAATATTGCACTCTTTGTTCTGTAGCTTAGAGGCACATGTAACTCTCTTTGTCCTGTTGCTGCTCTTCAGTTGTCTTTGCAGAAGCTCTTTGTTGGTTTCAGAAGGAAAGCCAAAAAAGTTTTAGTAATAGGAACTATTTACTATTTTACTTTCCACATCAAAGGATCCATGTTTGTTGGTTTCAAATTCCAAATGTCAGAATTTCAAGGCTGTTATCTCCTTTGCCTTCACAGCTTTGGTCAATTTTGTCAGTTCAGAACAATTCTTCAGTATTTCCTACACTGTTGGTCAGCACCCTTCACCTCCAGCAAAAAAACAGCAGACGATGTTAAAATGGGATTACTGGGTAGGGAAATTCAACTCCAAATAAAATGGCAATGGATACTCAAGTAGACTGAAATTCATGTTTAATAAAGCTCTAAGCCTGAATTCTTGAAAAATAATTATCTTACATGGGCTGAAGAGGTGGCCTAAGTAAGAGCACTGGCTGCTCTTGCAGAAGACCCTGGTTGGATTCTTAATACCAGCATGATGGCTAACAACCATCTGTAACTCCAGTTTGGTGGGGGTGGGGGCGGGGTGGGGGCATTGCAGGAGCCACGTGCACTTAGATACATGTAGGTAATATACTTTTACCCTAAAAAATGACAAAATATTAAAAATAATTATCTTATAGTTAATAATTTAGGCAAAGGTGTTTTAAACTTTCTAATAGGTTTTTACTTTTGTTTACAATTGTATAGCTAAGGTGGCAAAGCCATGCTGAAATAAAATGTCTTTTAAGATCCCAGCACTCTGCAGGTACAGGAAGGTGGATCTCTGTGACATAGAGACCAGCCTGGTCTACGTAGTAAGTTCCAGGCCAGTTGAGGCTACAGGGAGATGCTGTCTCAAAGAACAAACAAACAAAAAAAGATACTGAAAGCAATTCACTGTCTACTTTGTTCCCTTCCTCCAAAAAACAGGCACAGTAGGATTCGTTGGGCAAATTTTTCATCCATCAGGTTAAAAGTCATACTGCTTTATCTTAAGCCAGCGATATGCAATTCTTTCAGCTACTGGAGTTTGGCATTTTATTTTTGCATGATTTTTGTTTGTGTGCTTTTCCTACTGTCTGAAATTATTGTTCTACTCCTCTATCTGGACAAAAAATTAAAACAAGGCTGAATTATACAAGATTCTCTGAATTAAAATTTACTTTTGAATGAGATTGTCCCCTAAAATTAAAATCTAAAGATAATATTTTCAATTTGCGTTCAGTGTTTGCTCGTTCCCTCAGTGTTCATGTAACAGGGCCTCACGAAATGACAAAACAAGCCTCTGAGAGGTTTTGGAGATGTGTGAATCTAAAGACAAACTAAATGAGGAACCAAACCAGCTCATTTGGCTTACAGCCGTAATTTAGTGACTGCCAATTTGGTATTCTAACATCTGGCATATCACCACATGTGACCTGAAGATTTTTTTCAACATCTCTACTTGTGTGGGCCTTGGAGCATGGCTTTATGCTTTGCAGGACATTGCAAGCTCTGGCTTGTCAACACTGATATCTTCAAAGGGTCATTTGAAATGTAGGAGAGGAAACTTGTGAAACCCCAAAGTAAAGTGTTATCAACTCTTAATTTTACAGCATAAGACAGTTAAAGATCCAGGAGATCTTCTCCTTTCTGGTCTGGACAGAGGTTGAACACTGACTCCCACTTTGTTAGTAGTTGACCTGAGTTAATTGAACAGTGGTGAGCCATTTACCAAGAAGAAGGAAGAGGGGAGGAAGATTTTTGTCTTGGGAAAATTTCTTTGTGTTTTGATGCCTAGAGGCTGAAAGACTAGAGATTTTTATGTGTAGATTCTATGGAGGATGACTAGTTGTGTTTTTTAACTGGAGAATTGTTCTGTTGCTTTATTGAAAAACTGGTTTTATGAACTATGAATTGCTTTGATAAGATATGCTCCCTACTCCTCCTCTTCCCTCTCCAGCTGGCACCTCCCTTAGGTGGCTTCCTTGAAGCTTGCCTCTTCCCACTCTCCTAAGATGCTGCTCATGGATGTATTGAGCAATCACTTTTCTCCTTACTTCTCCTTTTGGAGAGCCAGGCATAATCTTTAAGTTCACGAGTTCTTTTTATTGTTTTCCTTGGCTTCCCTGGACATGTGGTCATGTATGGTGAACATGACTGTCTTCTTCTTTTTTTTTTTTATTGGTGCTATGTTCATTTTATACATCATTTTCCAATTCAGATCAGGCATATTTCCCTTTCCCTTCCCCTACCCCCACCCATCTCATCATGCATTTTGCCATAACTGTCCTGCATCTTTCTCTCAGTTTTTTTCTTCATTTTTTAGCTATAAGTGATGATCATGAGTACAAGCATCCTCATTGAAATCAATTTGCAGGCTGTTGTGCCCAAACCCCACAGCCCCACCATCAAGCAGGGAGTGAGGGGTTGTATGTTCAATCAAGTTGATCAAATCAGTGTCCAGACTACATTGCTGTAGTTTCACCATTCACCCCAATCGCAGCCCTTACATTCTACCCACCCCCCTCTTATTGCAGATTGTTCCCTAGGCTTAGGAAAGGGGCACAGGTGGTGAGAAGCAAAACAGTCCACTCTCTCTGGCGCTGTTGTCTTGGACTCTGGTCAATTCTGGCTGTTTCCTTTATGGGCTGACAGTTTGTCCAGGAATACCTTTCTATCCTACTAATGAAGCACGCATTAGATATATAGTATTTAAAGAGCCCTAATAGTTATGGTTGGTTACTTTTGGTATAGACACATATGTTTGGATGATATGTTGATCCATGATTACATTTTTTCCTGTTAAATATGACAGGGTCTTACTGTGGCTTATACCATCTCCTAACCTGTAGAGGATGTAAGCTTGTGGCATCAGTCATGGTTATTCCTCCAAGAAGAGAGCCAATAGCCAATTAGGTTTGGGGATATACAGGCATATGGCTGCCTCTTTGCACAGTATTTCCAGGCAAGCGGGGTGTAGCTGGTGCTGACGGTGGAGTCTTGCTTGACTCACAGGGAGACCCATATTTGCTTATTGGTTTAGTGGCCTTTGCTAACACTCTCTGGTATTCCAGAGCCATCTGTACACTTGCATGTTGTGGTCTCAATACATCTTCCATGTTAATGTCAGGTCTTCGACAGCAGGGCCTTATCACCTCTCTTCTTGCAGGTATCCCAGTTTAGAGGCAAGGAGTCTTTACCTTTTTTGGGGCCTCTGGATCCCCTGGCCAACATCTCCCTGTGTAGAATAATCCGTTGCTGATGTCAGAGCTCCTGTATTAATATATTTTTGCTTAAGTGCATACCTTAAGGACTTTAGTATTATATTTGGTTCTGAACAGAGAATAATCCTTTTCACAGTTCTATTATGTCTATTAGTCCATTAAAGAAGGCAATTTTACTGGTTTTATAAGAGATTACCTCTATAAAGTTGTCCCCCAATTTACAGTTGGAGAGACCTCATCATCATCATATCTCCTTTTTCTATGGGTGGGAGGCAGAAAGTCTCTCATATCAAAACCTTGCAGCACCTAGAAGGTAAGTTTCATTAGACTCATTTTAAATAGTTGTTACAAGTAGGATCCACAGAGGGGTTCGATGTTTTATAGCAATCTGAGGCTTTTCTTCCTTTCAATGTTCAGACAGGTCAACCTTTCAGTTGGCACTTTCTGGTACATCCTACTCAATGCAAAGCTGTATCTTTTCTTTCTCAGCCATTAAGTTGGTGACATTTTGTCTTCTTGGGACCCACAAATCTTTTCCCGTAGTTAGTTTGAGTATATTCGATTAATGCATATATAATTGATGTGAGTTCAACTAGTACCCAGTTTTGCCTAGACACTGTCTACAGGAAACATGGTGTCTTAGGACTTAGTAAAAGTAAATATGTGTATATTAAACAACATTGGTTTACAGACTCTGATAAAAACGGTAATGCATCTGAGTTAAATGGAATATAAACAAAATAAAATGTGTAGAGCAATAACTTTGGATTGGCCGACACAATGTTTCTCATAATTTCTCTGTTGTACAGTATCACCTTGTAGCATTCTCTTTAAGATGATTTAACGTAAAAATTAAGTTTGCTTCCCAAGTTAATCATATATCGTCACCCAAAACAACATGGGTGAATTTGATGAAATCTGTGCCTTGATTCCACCCTATAGTTACGTATAATACAACTGTCTTCTGGAGATTCATGGGTTAAAAAAAGGGGGGGGGGATACAGATAGACATGGAATCTTTTTGTCAAAAACCTTGCAATTCAAATCCTAAAAATGACTCTCTTCTTTAGAACCACTCTAGAAGGGATGGGAAGATGGTTCAATCAGTCAGGTGCTTGCGGCACACACAGGAGAACCTGAGTTTGATTAATCCAGCACTAAAGTACAAATCTGGATGGGGGACCAAGTACTTGGAAACATCACTGCAAACATGGAGACAGGAGAACCCATGAGGCTCACTGGCCTTCCAGTCAAGCTTAAGCAGAAAATTCTGAGAAGGTATCTCCAAAATAGGTGGAAAACAATGGAGGAATGTGTGTCATGTCGACCTCTGGCCTCAACATGTGTACTCCTCATATGTATACATGTGTGTACAGATGTGCATGAGCCCAGACACATGAACATGTACATATACCTCAATAAATAAATAAATAAATAAATGAAAATGTACCACCCTAGAGATACACACTTAGTCCTTCAGTAATTATGAACTTTATTATTATAAGAGAAAGGGGGGAATGTTTTGTAGGCAGCAATTTGTAGGAAGTCTATTGTATTAAATTCTACTCTTTACGAGTTGTATGCTACCAAATCTTCAAAGGCTATCACACAAGGATGTTTCTCAGAGCTGCTTAAAGAATGTAAAAAAGAAACTCAACCAATGGATTTAAATGGAAGGATACCTAAAGTGACATTTGTGAGCATGTCATGGGATATAAAATCTCTTTGTATTCTGTGCATTGATCTGACCCCTCCTTGACCATTTGGACCTCATTCATTCTTGTGGTCAGCTTGACCCCTTGTACTTTACTGTTCAGCCAGCTATTCTCAGCCTGTCTTTCATCTTTTTCTTACCCAACAAGGCCTTTTCCTTTTCATTTGTCTTGTTCTATTAATTTTCTCCTTGGATGCATGTTATAGATCTGTGTGTAATTCATGAGATTTCAATGTTTAGGAACAAAATTAGATAGTTGTATAGCTGAAAGTGTGCTAATAAGTGGTCCAAAGAGTGGCAAACATAAACAAAATAGAATTTCTAAGTCATGATTATTGTTTATAGTTCATCAGTTCAGAGGAAAATGATATCCCATAAAATGAGAGTACGAACATTTTTTTTATTTCTTTAAGCCCAATCAAATATTCAACACCATAAAATAGTTCATTTTTAATATTAAATTCTTGGTTTTAATAGTCTACAAGTAGTTACTGACAGCCTTATTTGTACACTTTATCATATAACAGATTTAATTATTTACTGAACTCAGAATTAAATGCCCAGAAGTGCCTCACCTCTGCAGTTTATTTCTCATTCAAGTATTCACGTTGTCAGCATGTACAGAACAGGGTCTACAAAATTTAAAATCTTTTATTCCTTTAAAGTGTTTCCGTGATGCTTACTCTCAAAGTTGTGTGGTTTTACCAGAAGAGAATAATCCTTTCCTTTCATGTGCCAGGCCTTTATCTGCAACTCTCTTAGGACAATTGGCATAGCCAATCTTTGGTCATTTTGAGGTCTTTAAGATCACCAGCACTTAAAAAGGAGTATTAATATATGCATTATCACCATATATAAATATTAATATATGAAATCTATCAGTCTTTAGCATTTAGACATAATTTGATATTCAATAAGCACTTATTGAGTGAAAAAGTTAAATGATGAAGTAACCATTTAATTATCAATAGCAAAATGAAAGATGATTGACATAAATGTATTCTTTGCATCCTCCTCTCTTCTTTGTGTAGTCTCTTACCCCAGAACAGCACAAGACTCATGCCTCCAAGATGCCATATGGTGTACAATTCTCATGTACCTGTACATATATCTTTCTATGGAGAGAATTGAGTTATTTGTCTTTGATTTTCAATCTGTGTAACTATAAATTGGTCCAGATATAATATAATCTTAATTTTAATGTGGCCCAAACAAAACTTCATTTTCTATACATGTGTCTTCCTCCTTGTCTTCCTTCCTTCTTGAAAGGGGCTACCACCACATAGAGGTGCTGATGAAGAAAGTATGCATAGCTCCTGAGTCTGCCTCTGTACTACCTCTTATTACTGATTCATGGATGCATGAGAAAGTCTGTTTTCTTCATATATAGCACTCCAGTGCCTCCCAGCATCAGCTTCTTGAATTTCTTCTTTGTTCTTATGGCCCCCACTATTTATTTACCTCAGAGTAATCTATTAAGAAAGCGAATGAGTGGCTGGAGAGATGGGTCATTGGTTAAGAACACTGACTGCTCTTACACAGGATCCAGGTTCAATTCCCAGCACTCAAGTGGTTGCTAACAACCATCCATAACTCTAGTTTCAGGGTTCTGACACCTTCTTCTGACCTCCATGGGTATTGCATGACCTGGGTGCATTTACATACATGCAATACACTCATACACATAAATAAAAAATAAATAAAATGTTTTTAAAAAGAGTGCAAATTGAATCCTGCCAACATCTTAACTTTTAAAAAAGCTCATGGAACCTTTTAAAATCTGTTCTGTGTATGCTTTACTCACTTGATTTTACATCCACGGTCCACTCTGACCTTTACTTGCAGCAGGTATACCGAACTTGATCTTCTTCTGATGATCCCCTTCTTTTGGGATCTCTTACTCCTGGTCCCGCTTTTCATTTCAAGGCTCTGGGCTTCCTCCTCCAGGAGTGCACTTTGGGTGACCTCCTTAGCCCTGGCTGGTTCCCTAAATGGCATCTACTAGTACCTGCATCCTAGGCTTGATTGCTGCCACTTTCCTGTGAGCTTCCTCTTGTAGTCTACTACAGCAGAAGTACTGTAGACTTGGTGTTACAAGTACTGGTGAGTTCACCTGTTCCTTGAGTGCCATGGAGCATGGCCCAAGAGCCTCCCCTGTGGCAACTGACAAAAATTACTCGTCATAGCTGCTGTCCTTATCTTATCTCCCCACTGAGTATTCTTCAGCCACTTGAATAGAATAGTTTCTTTCTTAGTTGGATCCTTGTCCCAAAGTCTATTTCTAAGAGAATTTAAATTAAGATATTACTGATGTTTTGTCTTTTCCACATCAAACAATTTAATTTTCTTGAGTAATCCTTACTACTATTTTCCATGTTATTTTTGGATATGGATTTTAAGAACTCCATTGGATTTTAAGAACTAGGATAGTGGTAATTTTTTTTTCACTTCAACATACCCAGCTGAAATGTAAGTATTCAATAAGCGATTGATGATTAAATGGGCAATGATTTAATATAGACATTAAAAGCCTGGTTTCAAGCATGCATATTTTAGGTTGAAGCTGTTCAGCTGCTCATGAATAGACACTTGACTGCATCTAATGAAGTCTTGAACTTTTATATGGACCAGCTTAACAGAGACCAAAAGTTTTAGCCATTCATTGGGCCAACATTTACTGAATAGCACTTTAGTACCATTTAGGCAAGGCTGCATGGCTGGAGTGGCATATTAAGCAGATCTTTGAAAGAATAATATTGTCAGAAAATGAACATCAGCAGTTCATTTGGCCCAATTCAGCAAGCTTTTCCTTCCCAAGCAAGCGGTTGTCTGTCTTCCCACTGCTCCCTCTGGCCCCTGTCCATCTCCATCTATGTTTGCTGGTTTTCTGTTTGTATCTTGCTGTGGACTATGAACACATAAGTATATACCTGATTCTTTTTTCAAGTTTTTATTCCCAGAGTCTTGCCTATATTAGTAAATGATGAAGAAATATTTTCTGACTTATTGACTCTGCTTCCTCATCCAGCTTTATAAGTTATTTTAAAAGTAACTGGTAGCAAATAGTCTTTATTCTAATGACATTATGGGGAATTTGAATAAAGGATCTCTGGGCTTTTATATTTAGTTTTAAAGGATGGCTTGAAGAAGAAAATGGCTCTTGAATTTTCTCTGAAACTGCTTCTTTGTTTATTTACAAATTAATTGCCTTCATCAGCATTTCCCTTTAGTGCTACTAATTAGCAGTATTTAGAAATAATTACTAACTGCATTCAGTCTTGGTTTTCTATTATTTCTTTTATTTGTTGAATAAAATTGAATGTGCCCTTATTTCTTCTTGTGTTTGAGCTAGATTTTTAACTATGCATTTTTTAAGATTCAAAGGTTTCTTAGTTTCATAAGTTTGAATTTTTTTCACTTAAATCCTGTTGGTGTATGACAAGGCCTGGTTTCTTTAATAGCATACTATTTTTTTAGGTTGATGTTAGATTTAGATATATAAATTAATGATAATAGTAATTATATTAATTTATCAATCTATGTTAATTTCTGCCATGAATTCAAGTTTTTATATTTGGACATTTTAATTATTATTTTTTAAAATTGTAAAATATTTTATTTATTATTATTATTTTTTGGTCTTTTCAAGACAGGGTCTCCCTGTAGCCCCAGCTGTCCTGGAACTTGCTCTGTAGACCAGGCTGACCTTGAACTCACAAAGATCCGCCTGCCTCTGCCTCCCAAGTGCTAGGATTAAAGGCGTGTGCCACCACGCCCAGCTTTATTTATTTTTATTTTATGTGAATGAGTGTATTGCCTACATGTATGTAAGTGCACCCATGTAGTCCAATGCCCACAGAAGTCAGTAGAGGGCATCAGATACCCTGGACCTAGAGTTACAGATGTTCGTTAGATGTGGTGTGGGTCCTGGGAACTGAACCTAGATCTACAAGAGCAGCTAGTGTTGTCAACTGCTGAGCCCCTCCCCCATTTCTTGAGATAGGGCCACCTTGTAGTGGTAGCCAGAACTTGCTAAGCAGAGGAGAGTAGCTTCCATTTGACAGAGATCTGCCTGCCTCTGCCTCTGGAGTGCTGGGATTAAAGGAATGTGCCACAACACCTGGCTTTCTCTAGCCCTGTAAATTTAATTATTCTGTAACTCTTTTGTCCACACTAAGTATTTCCAAATACATGACATAAACAAATTTTGTTATTTTTTGAACAAATGCTTCTCTTTATCTCCTAGACATCAATATGGCCTCTGGAATTTCATTTAATTTGGCAATGTTGCTACATCTGTAATCTGCCATAATGGCTTTTATATCTTTTTATATCTTTTGACATTCAAGCTGAATGTGACATCTTGTCCCTATCAGTGTAATTTTTCAGGGGTCACTTTAACCTAAGCCATTAGGAAAATAGAGGGCTGGACTTTCCTGCCAGAGACATTGTCACTTACCTTTTTGACACAGTTATTAAATCATCCCTTACCTATAATAGACTTCACTGACAAGGTACTAAAGTAATACTTTTGTCCTTTAAAAAAATTAAGAGTATATTACATCTAAGTAAATAAGAAAATGATTACTGATGGTATTATAATAATTCATGAGACCACTATTGAATATTGAAAATGCCTCAACACTGTCATGATCACTTAGAAGTTTTTTTCATTGCTGAGATTATTAAATATGATAGTCGTGATAGTCCTTTTCCTTCACATGCTATTTTGAAATGGATGATGCATGTATAGAATGGTGTATTAGCACAGTCTTTGCATGTAAATTATACATGAGGAGTGACACCCCTGAAATGTGAAATGTCTTAATTTGTCATATTAATTAGAAGTGAAACGACCACAAGGCTCACATGTGCTTAAGTATTTACCTTTCTGTGTAGAATATGGAGCATCTTGTTGTAACTGACATTTTAGGTTGAAGGGCATTCTGATTTCTCCTCTGATAGAAGATGTAGTGTCTATATTGTTACTGACACAGCAGCTTCTACCAGCCACTGCTAGGACCAGGACAGTGGCAAAATTGTTCTACCCAGTGAGACAGCCAGTAGCCACAATTGGCCCTGTAAACCTTCTTAGTTGTTGCTGTCACTTTCAAGTATTCAGTAGCTAATATCCATGATATTGGCTGCTGAGCACTGATCCCTGTGTTCCGGTCATTCCAGATTGTTGCTGGCATGCTCAAGCCACATGGGGAAGCACCTTGATCCACTCACCTTAGAAACCTAAGGGCCATCATAGGAAGAGGAGTGTTTGTTTGCTATGATGTAACCTAAAGGTTCCTCTGTCAGTCCCTGGAAAAAGTATCTTTATTTGATACTTTTAATTTCGGTACTGAAGTAATTTTAATAAGTAAGGCACCTATTAAAATGGACTTTTCAGTTGTGAAGTTTGTTTTCTTTTATTAGGCATTTCACCCTCCTATACACGCCCAGTTTCAGATTTGTGTTAGCTTACAAGACAAGGCTGGAACAGGCCCCAGGCCTTGTTGGTCCTAGATGCTCCCTCCGGGTGTCTGCCTCTGCTGTTCTTTCTCCTGGCCCACGTCCTGGACCAAACTAATGGGGGAGACCACATGGCTCAGCTGCAGAAGGCAGAAAAGACCAGGGCCAAAAATCTCCTTCGGAGCCCCAATAACCCAAGGATCTCCAAGTAGAGCCAGCCCCTTACATTTCTACCACCTTCTAATAGCATCACCTGAGGACAAAGCTTTAAAAAAATGGGTCTTTATAAAGAGGTGTTTCTAGACCCAGACTCTGGCCATCAGTACTTCAGCAAGCCTCTTTGACTTGCTTATACCATTTATGGTTGCCTCCCATAAGACTTAGGCCTTTCGTAGCCCTTCTTCCACCCAGCATTTTGCTCGTGTATTTGTCAGGTCGGGGTCCCAGGCTGGCCTGGAACTTGCCAGGTAGCAGAAGCTTTGATCCTAAGATCCTGCCGCGGCTCCTTTATAAGTGCTGAGATGATGTCCGTGCTCTCTCTCTCTCTCTCTCTCTCTCTCTCTCTCTCTCTCTCTCTCTCTCTCTCTCTCTCTCTCTCTCTCTCTCTCTCTCTTTCTCTTTCCCTTTTGAGGTGTGGACAATGAAACCCAGGACCTCGTGGCCATTATCTATGCAGTCCACCACTGAGCTGTACTCCAACTCTGCTGTATATCTTTAGTATGATAATGATAACATGAGAAATTCCTGGAGAGTTGTTCTTTGTAAATAAATATACAAGCTTAAGAATAATTAAAATAAAATAACATCCCCAATAAATAATAACAATGCATTCTATTATGACTTAAAGATTATAAGGTGGAAGGGTTTGATCTTACCTATGTCAGCTTTGTAAGTTCCTCCAGGTCTAAAAGAAATAGATTTCAGCCCACATATGAAATCTAACAAGCCCCCTTCTTCATTAATGGAATTTAATTTGATTTGCAACAAGCTGAAATTGTTCTTAAATGTAAGAATAGACAAGTGTTCTTGAGTATGAATCTACTTAAGCAACTAATGAAAATAAAAGTGAACTATTTATAGTTGATGCAGAATGTTCTTTCAACATTAGATATTTACAAGCTTCAAAACCACATGTAAGCAAATTATTCCATTGACTGTAACTTGTGCAAATTTGGTGGGATAAAGTTGGATTAAATTAATTTGTTAAAGATTTTGTAAGATAAATATTTTGAAGCTCCAATTTTAAAATGGTACTTAGGAGGTTCTTTCGTTATCTTTATCTAAAAATATGTAAAAGAAAGATCGGACTCAAGATAGAAATAGAATTTACTTTAGGTTCAAATATTTTTTATGCAAAACAGATTTTCATTTTTAAGAATTCTTTGCGTGTTGAAAAAATGTATATAAATACTTTTAGTCCATAGCTTTTTAAATAGCTATGTTCACAAGTTTGTCTCAGTCTGTCACCACAGGGAAGGCATGAGAGGACAGCTCTGAAGTGGTGGGAGCAGGCTGAATGGGTTATTTACAGGAAGCAAACAGGACACAGAGAACTAGCCAGAACCTGGGTGGGTGGAATATGAAAGGCCCACTTCTAGTGAGGTACGTCCAGTAGTTCAAATTTTGGGATGGCTTGTGTTCAAATGTGATAGGATTGGGGTTATTTAATTGTGATTTCCCAAGTATATGCATACAGGTTTTATTCTGAAGGGAGAGAAATGACATTTTTCTTCTGTGCTTATAATTGTCATGTATATTAGGTGTGAGGCTATTTATTAGTCTCTTTGACAAGGATTCTTGATGGAGCAGTCTTCCTGTATAGAGCTACAAAGGAGGCACAGGACAGTAGAATTTTTCCACATCCTTGCCCTCAGTTCCCTAGTGCTTCGCTGTCAAAGACATTCATAAGTGAAAATTCAAAAAAAAAAACTTAGGAGAAGTTAGTTTTATATGTGTCCTGTAAGCATTAGATTGTTTAAAAGTGTGCTTCCTTGGAGGAAGGACAGATATTATTTTGAGAGTGTATTGAGTCAGTATTTGATGAAGTGATGATAAAAGTAAATGAAGCTTTGAAAGGATAGAGTAAAATGTTGGGTAAAGCCACATTAAAAACAAGTCAATGAACTAGTTCAAACATTTCAGTAGCATAATTCTGGAAATATACTAAAATCACTGAGTTATACATTTAAATTATGGATGTATTGGTATATCGAATTATGAATATATTTGTATATCCATAAAACTCTTACATATAGTGAGTTTACAAAGTGAGCTGCAGGCTAGCAAGGACTACAGGGATACCTTGTTTCCAAAACAAACATACAAACAAACAGTTCTGACAATAAGCTCTACCACAAACAAACAAACAAACAAACCAAAGTATTAATCCAAGGTTCTAGATACCTCTGTAGACTACTAGGGATGATGGGAAATGTAGTATTAGACACTGGTGGTTGTCTAGTATAGTGAGAGTTAGTGCCAAGGAACATAAAATGATTTTTTCCTACTTTTGTTTATTTTTCTTAATTGATTTTTGTGATTTTCATGCAATTAGTTTGATGGTGTTTAGTTCCCTTCCTCTTCCTTCACCTCTGCCCCATTTCCCCCTGTTCAATTTAATGTCCATATTCATATGCCTACACATTTCTTGAGTTTGCCTCATTTCCCCCTTAAGATTATGAATGATTGATTTATCAAAATTTTGTAATTTTTAACATTAAAATTTTTATTTTATTTTTATATAAATTTTTATTGAATTTTTGTGTATTTCCTATATAATTTTTCAATCAGTCTCAATAACCTAATCACTTTTATATCTGCTTCTCCATTAGCATGCTACTGCAGGGCCCCCTCCTACAGAGTTCACATGTTCTGTCATTTGTGCTAGCGTCCATTGCAGCAAACTACTCTCCAGGCCCACTCCTCACTGCCAGCTCATACCATGTGCTTTAGTCAGCTCACCCAGAGTCCCTTTTCTAAAGAAGGCCAGTTCTTCCTTACCCAACTGCAATCAACTGCCAATATTTCTTTAGTCAAGATGGGGTTCTGCTACCCATTTCTCCAGGTCTGTGCTGGGATTTTGTCACAGGGGTTTTGGCATGCTGTTACCAATGCTGTAGTTTCATATGAACAGGGATAACACATGGCTTTGATATGGTTTGATTTGAATAAAAATGTTTTCTTCTATCCTGTGCTTGTCAAATCTATAAAGCCCAGCCTGAGTAGGAAGAACCATCAGCAAATTTGAGTTGAAGAACCTGCTATAAAATACCAGATCAGCATTCCTCAATATTGTCTCATCACATAGCAAACAATGAACAAAAGAACAAACAAAAACAAAGTAACCTAGGAAAACTCCAGGCAAGAGAAATTTGTGGGCCAGGGGCAAATACAACATCCTGGAACAGAAGAACGACTTTTGGCAAAACTAAGGAGATCTAAATGGGATGTTGGCATTGGTTAACAACAGCAATACTGGTTCATTAACTGGAGCAGATGGACTACCTGGATGTGAACTTTCCACAGAGGAAAAGCCCACATAGGAGAAATAAGTTTTTTGTATTGTCTTAACAGTTTTTCAAAAAACTTAAAAATTTCTCTAGACTAAAACTTCATTTTAGATTATATGTAATTAAATGTAATTGAGGAAACACATTCCAGGTGCCCAGTTTAATTGAGCTGCAAGTGCTGGCCATTGCGGCCCCTTTTTTTTTCCTTTAACCTTCTTCAGAACAATGAGAAACCTAGATCTGTACAGAGGAACCCCTTGCAAAAGAGCATTCCGAATCAAGAGTCTATTTACACTTTAATTATAACCCAGAACTTCAAAGATAAACCTTTGCCTATGCTCAGGAATTTTTTAAAGTACATCATAAATCTTAAAAAAAAAAACAAAAACCCTGTCCCCTTAAGCTACTTCCCAAGAATTCTAATTACAACAACAACGTGAAAAACCAGGAAGTCCCATTATTCACCTGTCTACTCTTAAAATTATAGCCTTACATTCCATTGTATCATATGTTTTACAAGCGATTGTAAACAATACAGTAAATCAAAGCAATAAAGTGATTATTTGTACTTTACATTAAATGGTAAATCAAACCATTTCTCTGTGTAAGTAGTGAATGCTCTAGAATTATAAGCAATGAATGGAAAAACTGAATTTACTATCTTTAGCAAAGGATAGAGTTTTAATGAAAAGAGAACAAGAAACCTCTTAAAATTTAGGACCTTAAGAAGGATAAGCAAGCGGTATTTTAAAGTGATTTCTGTTGTTTAGGTACACTGAACTTATGAAACACTCATTTATTTCCCACCCAATAACTCCAGAGATGATAATTTGAAAAATGTATATTATATCCAGGCAACACATATCCTTGTGGAGTGAACAAATGTGTAAATAACAAATGTATCTTTGTGCTTGTCCACAAAGTTAGTGTTTGTATTGAGTACCATGAACTACGCTTTGGTCATTGGCATTTTACCTCATTATCTGTAAGCACTAAGATGCTTCTTCGCTTGAAGTGTATCTGTGGTTTATTAACTGTGGGGTTGTGTTCACTTCTCCTGTTTTGGGTACGAAATGTGGACCTCCATCACTCGAGCCATTCAGAATGGCATTTCTTACATAATTAAAACCAAGACAAACTCTTCACTTTCTGGATAGATATATTTTGGTATCTGGGAATGTATCAGAGATTGGATAAAGATTTTTCTCAATGGTCATGGGGTGGGGGGGGTGGGAATCTAGACAATTGAACCAGACGATGGATTAGAAAGTGTTGGACAAAATAGGAGTTTGCAGTCATGGACTTGGATCTAAACCTGCCTCTAGTTCTGAAATCTGTATTATTTGGGTGGACTTTATTAGTGCTTTTGATTCACAGTTACAGTTTACACAGCTGCACGTTATGGATAACCATCTTATCTTTGAAAAGTAAAATAAACATAAAATGATCACATTAAATACCTTACCAACACATCGGATATATAAGAATAAAGAATGACATTTTAGCCACTCACAGGTTTTTATTGAAAAGCTAATGAAGTCATAAACATAAGGCATCAAAACAATGTCTGGAATATGCGGGACATGGTTTACAGTGTTCACTGCTTAGCACCGTTCTCAGATTTCCAGACTCTTATTCATTAAGCAAGTATGATTAATTCAGTAAAGCTTGGTGGGTCGTGTTTTAAGTGGATATTTACTTCTGGTTCTAAGCCTGTTCCAAGACTCTGCCAGCTCCCAGGTCTTGTGCCTTTTGCACTTATATGTGAGGCACAGGCTAGGGGTCTGCCTACTGCACAGTGCCCAGGGAAGAACTGCCACAACATGGGAATTTAAGCTAGCCTGAGTTTCCTGTTCAGTGTTCCATTTTCTCTTAAGATAATTGTTTTAAACAGATTTCCTTTTTAAAAAAATTTTATTTGTTTTAAATACATTTTTGTTTTATGGGTGTGAGTGTTTTGTGTGCATGGATCTAACAACATCTTTGTGCAGTGTGTCCACAGCAGCCGGAAAGGGGCATCAGATCCCGTGAAACTGGAGTTATGGCAGGTTGTTAGCTGCCATTTGAGTGCTGGGAATCTTACCAGGATCAACATTTCTGCAAGAGCAGTCAGTGCTTGCAACTGGTGAGCCGTCTCCAGCCCCAATGCTTTCTTTTTTTTTTTTAAGTATTTTTTAATTTTTATTCTACGTTCATGAATGTTTTGCCACATGTATATAATTGCATTCGTATACCTGCAGTGCTCATAGAGGCTACAACAGGGTGTCTCACTTGCTGGAACTGGAATTATAGATGCTTATTGGCCTCCATGTCGGTACTAGAAACCAAATCGAGGTCCTCTGCAAGAGCAGCCAGAGCTCTTAACTGCTGAAACTCTCTGCAGCCCCAGGGTTTTCTTTTAAACTCATGATTCTATTAAGCAGATATTTGGCAACCATTACATACCAGCAATTGATCAGCAGACAACATAGAATGTCTTTGCTCTTATGAGTCTTACATTCTAGCAGCAGTGGTAACCAGAAGACACTTGGGTATGGAGGTATCAGGTAGTGATACACATACATCAGGTGCAAAGCTTCAGGTTATAGCCAGGAATGACTTTCCTGAGAGAGGAATATCAGATTCACGTGGTGTGTGATTTTTCCTGGAGATTATATTTTTTTTCTGTTCAGCATGAAGAGAAAGAAAGACCAATGCACAATCAAAGAAAATGCTCTGTCCAGGGCAGCTTGCAGCTTGAAGAACTGAGTTTGTTGGGGTTCCTTAAAGGAAGCCTGAGTGAGGGGTTGTGTATGGCAGTAGTGATGCCTTTGGGAGCTGTATTGCTGAAAAGCCCATTCTGGCATGGTGATGGCTCCCAAAAGCTGTGTGGATGCAGTCTCTTGCATAGCTTGTAGGCAGCTGCACCATCCAAGATTCTCCAAGCCCAGCAAGAGTACCCTGGGATTGTTTGTTGCTTATATAATCTGGAGGAGGAGCTTGCAAATATTGTGAGTTTCTTGTGAGTGTCATGAAGCTCTTGATAGTCCTCCTTTCATCCTGGCTTCTCTCTTTAAGGAGGAAACAGCTATTAACATCACTAGTTAGAGTAGTCGTACCATCCAAGTACTAATTCCCCCAAATGGAAGAATTTATTTAAAGTTTACTTCCCTCAAAGTTTATAGCAACAATTTTTTTTTTGGTCTTTTTGAGACAGGGTCTCCCTGTAGTCCTAGCTGTCTTGGAACTCTCTATGTATACCAGACTGGCCTCAAAGTCACAAAAATCTGCCTACCTCTGCCTCCTGAGTACTGGGACTAAAGGCATGCATCACCATGCCTAGCCTTTATAGCAACAATTCTTTTTTTTTTTTATTTTATTTATTTCCGTATGTGTATGAATGTACTGTCTGCATGCAAGTCTGTGCACCCGTGACGTGCAACACCGCGGAGGTCAGAAGAGGGTGTCGGACTCCCCTAGAACTGGAGTTCTCCTGGAAGTGGAGTCTCAGACGGCTCTCGGCCGCCATGTGGATGCTGGGGATCGAACCCGCGTCCTCTGCAAGAGCGGTCGGCGCTCTTAACCGCTAGGCCATCTCTCCAGCCCCTATAGCAACAATTCTTAATTGAGCTAAAAATTAATTTTTTGAAAGGGGGTCTCCCTGTACCCCTATCTGTCCTGTAGCTTACTAGGCAGACCAGCCTGGCCTCGATCTCATGGAGATCTGCCTGCCTTTGCCTCTGAATTCCTAGGATTAAAGGCATGTGCCACCTTGTCTACTTTTAAATTAATTCTTATTTGGATCTCATAAATGAGGGAATTAGTGTTTTGAATTATGGGTAAATGGCAGTTATTTTTACTAATTGAATGATAGGTTTCTATGGACACTTCCCGTCTGCTATGTAATGTTCACAATGGTTTTAGAAGGTGTTATTAACCCTGCTTGAGAGGTGTCAGAAACTCAGTAAAATTAAGTAATTTGCCCAAAGGCACAGTTAATGAGTAATGGAAAAGGATTCCAATCCTGGTTGCTTTCCCTTGTATCCACTATAAATTAGGGAGCTGAAAAGTGAAAATCAAGGGTGGAGGCTCAGGACTTTGGTTCCCTGTGCTATAAATATTTAGCAAACCTTCCTTAGCTGCCTGCATCTAGTTTTAAGCCCAATTTAAACCATGTTTCTTATAATTTATGCAGTAATATCATTGAAACCATGACAGTTGCATCTATTTTAATTTACAAGGTCAATTATCTTTTTCGTAGTTTTCAATTTATTGATACCTGGCTGTGAGTTATTAACAAAGTTACATTCATCAGCCTTCTCACAAGCAGACGTCCCTTCAGTGATATGTCCTGCTTCTTCCTGCCATCTGTGTAGCGGGTTTACTGTCTTCTTCTGTACTTTGCCAAATTTTATTTTATTTTATTTATTTTTTCAAAGCTAATTTTTATTGAACCTTTGTGCATGTCATACAAAATTTCCAGCCAAATCCAGACCTGTGCCCCCTTCCTTGCCCCCCCCAACTCCACCAGAGCTCATGCATTCTGCCAAACATGTTTTTCATCTTTTTCTCCGTCTCTCTCAAAATTCTCAATGCAGAAGTTTACTGTTTCAAACAGAAGTTCACCATTTCAGTCAGTTCTTTGACCCAGTCTTTTTGTTGTTATTGTTGTTGTTTTTGTTGTTATTCTTTCCAATTTGCATCACTCCAAAATATGCACATACGCATGCCACATATATCATAGGTTTTAGCATCTTCAGCTTTTTTTTCTTTATTAGGCTGAAAGATGTCATATTTGAAGGCTCCTCCGTGGCAAGCCCAAACCACCATCAACTCTGCCCTTGTGCTCCACACAGGGGTTTTCCCTTCCCATGGTCACCAAATGAGGTCCAGTAAGCACTATGTCCTGTCTTGATCTTCCTGTACTTTGCTAGATTTTAAGTTAGTCTTCAAATTATGCCACACATTCTACTGAATTACTTGTTTAACAAAAGTGGGTTGTGTAGTTTGTTTTATACTATTTGGGTAAGGCACGCTGTTTGCAGAAGTGGATTTATTTCTGTTTCTGTAATATTCTTGGCAGATATGCTTCCTGAAATTGCTATGTTTATCATATTGACCAGTCAAAACTCAGTCTTTAATTCTTTATGGGGATACTTTAACTACTTTTCTTCTTGATATCTGTTTCCGAACTTGCTATGTACTGATATTTTTAGTTTTAAATTTTGAATTATTTAAAATTTATTATATTTTTATGTATGTGGGTATTTTGCCTGCATGTATATAAGTGCCTTTTTGCATATAATGTTTGTGGAGGCCAAAAGATGGTATTGGATCCCCTGGAACTGAAGTTAAAGAAGGTTGTTAGCTGACGTGTGGGTTCTGGGAACTGAACCAGGTCCTCTGCAAGAGCACTCAGTGCTCTTAGCCTCTGAGCTATCTCTCTAGCTGTATTTTTGTTTTGTTTTATTTTAATTTTTTGGTCTTTTTGAGACAGGGTCTCCCTGTAGCTCCAGCTGTCCTGGAATTCGCTCTGTAGAGCAGGCTGGCCTTGAACTCACAAAGATCCACCTGCCCCTTCCTCCCAAGTGCTAGGATTAAAGATGTGCACCACCATGCCTGGCTCTAGCTATATTTTTGTACTTTTCCTAGGAGACAGCATCTGCCATATAACTTAATAATATGCATTGCTTATCTTAAATCTAGATATAGAAGTTCTTATTGTTACCACCCAAAAGCATTGGGAATCCGTGCTCAACTATTTCTTCTATTAAATTACACAGTTTCTTATGGTCTTCGAATTGTTTTCATTGAGTCAATGATTCCTCATTAAAATGTAAATGTGTTTGTATTACAAATCTATAATATAACTCCCTACTGCTTCATTTATTATACACAGTTAATGGTCAATTTCTATATAAGTCATCCTCCTGTGTTAGTATACATGTTTAATATTCTGTCTCTGCAAAATTAAGGTAACTTTAACTGCTTCCCTTTTTGTCATTATCTACACAGTATGTGTGCATCCCAGTGTGTACACACACATTCTCACTGTCTCCTACTCCCTTTGTTTGTCTTTTTGTTGTTCTGTTTCTTAATTATTTGTTTTTGGAGAACATGATTAATCTGAATGTACTTTACATTGTTATAAGAACTGAAACAATTTTTGAAATTGATTTTATATAATTATCTCATACATAGTTAATTACCTATTGTGTATGTGTGTGTGTGTGTATGTGTATGTTGTGTATATGCTTGTGTCTATATGCATGTCTGTGCAGGCCAGAGATCAATGTCCAGTGAATTTCACAAGTGCTCTTCTCCTTGATGAACCTGGAGCTTGCCTGTTTGGCTGGACTGGTCTGGACTGTAAACTCCAGGATCCCTCTGTCTTTGTCTCCCCAGCTGTGGGCTTATAGCACAGGCCTTTATGCCTGGATATTTATTTACTTTATTTTATTTATTTGTTTTTGTCTTTTTTTTTTGACAAGGTTTCCCTATAGCCCAAGCTGGCCTGAAACTCACTATGTAGACCAGGCTATCTTTCATCTCACAGAGATATGCCTACCTCTGCCTCTCAAGTGCTGGGACTAAAGGTGTGTGTCACCGCTCCACCCCCTGACTTTTCTTCTTTTTTTTTTTAATGGATTCTGGACAACCTCATGTCTGAAACTTTCCAGTGCCTACTTTTTTCTTCATAGTTGATGCCTGAGAAGTTTGCATGCACCTATTAAAAACATGATCCTTATAGTGTAATGGATTTTGGGTATGTATGTATAGGTTGCATTATTTATGAATATACACACATTAGAAGTGATAAAAATATAGCACATGATTTAAACAAAACCAAGATAAAAGGCACCTATAAATGCAAGGAAGGCTAGGAGTTTGGGAAGGAAGGTGGGGGCTTTAGTTGTGTGTTCAAGGGTCAGAATCTTTTAAAAAATTTTAAAGCAGATTTCACAGAATGATAAGATTTGCTAACCCTAAATAATAGATATTGCTTATTATATTTCCAGAACTTTTTGTTTAAAATATTTTGTGACAGAAACCACAAAATATTTTATAACAAGATACACTGTAAGTGTGCCTATTACACCATAAGTGTGCCTATTTAAATATAAGGCACAGTAGTAGTCAGCAGTCAGTGTCAGGTTCTGTATGACATATGATTGATCTCCCATGATTGTCTTTGTGATTCATGTTCATGTTGATGATTCCTGCATGACTGAGCTCACCCCAGTGCCTCCTGTTCCTCTCACTGTGAGATTTATCTGTGCTACTGAATTCATTCTGGTGTCACTCTGAACACAGCTCCAAAAGGAAACGTCATTAATTTTAATCTAGGTATCTTTATTCTGGACATGTCTCTCTCTGACTGCCAGTGTGTGGCTGCTCCTGCCTCTTCCCTTTCCACAGATTCATGGCACTTGCTCTCTTGCCTGCCCTCTTGGGGTGTCCCCGTCTTGGGCATACATGCTTCGTATAATCCTTCACTTGGTTTCTGCAGTGACATGCTAAATCTGTCCTGATCATTGTACTTGTTTGCTGAGGTCCATTCATGAATTCCTGCATTTTGAGGAGCATTTTTCTCACAAAGTAGTATTCCTGAGCAGTCCAATATCTAAGCTACTTGTGGTCCCTGTTAAGAATGTGGATTTTGGGGTTGGAGAGATGGATCAGCAGTTAAGAGCACTGACTGCTCTTGCAGAGGACCTGGGTTCGATTCCCAGCACTCACATGGTGGCTAAGAACCATCTTAGGCCAGGCGTGGTGTTTCAAACCTTTAATCCCAGCACTTGGGAGGCAGGTGGATCTCTGTGAGCTCCAGGCTATCTGGGACTAAAAGGAGACCCTGTCTCAAAAAGACAATAAAAAGAAAAGAAGTAAAGAATGTGGATTCGGGAAGGGCATGGTGTCTCACACTTTTAATCCCAGCACTTGAGAGGCAGAGGCAGGTGGATCTCGGAGTTCATGGCCAGCCTGGTCTACATAGCAAGTTTCAGGCCAGCTGAGTTTGATCCCTGAGTCCCACATAATGGAGATAACAAACTTCCACAGATTGTCCCCTGACTTACTTATACAAATGCACTGTGGCAGGTGCCCCCCAATTAAAATAAATAAATAAATAAATAAATAAATAAATAAGCGTGGATTCCCTGAAATTGTTTCAGGTGGATTAGAGCTCTGGGTGTGGCTCCCAGATCAGTATTTTTGACATCCCAAATAATTATGGTGCCTAGTAGAATTTGAGAACTTTCTATCTTTGGGCAGGTATGGAAAGTAATTCTGCATTCATTTCCTTCCTGGGCTCTAACTGAATCATCCTTGCTTTTCCTTCAGGACTATTGACAAGCAGTCTTACATCTCAGAGTTGTACCTTTACCTCTGCCAACCCCACATGCTCAGCTGTATTGCTTTGCCTAGCGAAGCTTCTTTGCAGATCAATGCCACTGGATGATGATGTCCCTGTATCGAGGAGTGCTTGTTAATGTTATATGTCACAGTTCCTGACATGAAGTGGGACTTAAGGTTTATTAAATGATTGGCAATTTATTTTTCATGACAGAGGAACAGCTAAGAATTTTGAGTCTACAGTTTAGGTCTGGTACTTATAAAATGGGAAGATCAAAACAAGGACCGGGTTCGATCCCCAGCACCCACATGGCGGCTAAGAACTGTCTGTAACTCCAATTCCAGGAGAACTCCAGTTCCAGGGGAATCCGAGACCCTCTTCTGACCTCGGCATTGCACGACATGGGTGCAGAGACCTGCGTGCAGACAGTACATTCATATAAATACAAAAATAAATAATAAAAAAGTTAAAGAAAACAAGGACATAGTGAATTCCATGAAGAACTAAAAAATTACATGTTTAAGGAGATCAAGATTGGAGATCAGGTTTCGGTGAGAACAGAGATAATGGGCAACGTAGGGTTCTAGACAGAGGATGAAAAAGAGGCTTTAACATTCACATTCCTTTGGTCCAGTTTTTCCATTTATTACTTTAGTGAGGAAGGCAATATTTATTTAGAGGTCATGGCCTTAGGTCTAAAAATGAACTGTTTGGAATATGTCAGTCACATTGATATACTTGAAATAATGGGGTTAGATTATTATTTCAAGTGAGGAATGGAGGCTTAAGCATGGTAAGTTGGAGACATATTAGTCGCATAAGAAGTAGTTCCAGAAGAATTGTGCATTCATTGACAGGATGGGAGATGATGTTGTATGCTGCAGAAAGGTTATACAAAGGAAAGACTGAAAGTCCCTGCAGACGTTGTGGTGAGAACATCATCAGGCAAGGGAATTTTAAGAGAGCAATGGGAGTAGAAGGCTTTGCTGTGAAAATATGTAGACAGTGACAATGCACGAATGATGTCCCCTTTGTATCTCCAACCTTCCCAGAGAGTAGCAGGGTTATAAGGCACTGCTGGATTTTTCTGCTTTTGTTTTGTTTCTTCATGTAACTCATGCATGTATACATGCCAAGGAGGTGGAATTCTTAGAAAAACAAACTTTGAAGGACCAGACATTCCCAGTATGGAAAAGAAGGGGAGGGCAGATTGTTCCCAGCATAAATTGTGGAATTATAGCTAGTGCGGGGCCAAATGCCTTGTCAGGTGAAACGCGAAGAACAGGAACCAGTGGCCATCACAGGCCTGCTTGTGTAGAGCTGAAACTGAGAGAGCAGGGAGCCTTGACCTGCAAGGTCCTCCAGGCCAAGCTGTGCCAACCTAGCCTCGGCTCTGGATCCTGTTACCCACCCTCCCCTCTCCTCTCAGCCTCCTTCGCTTCTTTTTGTCTAAGTATTTCCAGATGGCCGGCAGTTCACAGGTGGCTTATAAACAGTAGAATGGTGTTTCTTTTCTTTTTTTTTTTTCTTCTTTCTTTCTGGAGGCTGGGGAACCTTTGATTAAAGGTCTGGCAGACTCAGTATCTGGTTGGAGTGAGGTCTTCTGTTGTGGAAGGGCTGCTTTAGAAGGGCCCAAGTTCCCCGGGGATTCATCATATGTCATCTCTCAATGGTGCTACGTTCTCCTGCTATTACATGGAAGAGTTTCCACATATACTTTTGTGGGAAGGGATTTACCATTCGTATTCTAACCTTCCCCTTTATAAGGGCCCTTGCTGTACAGCCAGCCCAACCTTGAATTCTTTATGTAGCTTCTGCCAGCCTTGAATTCACAGCAATTGTCCTGCCTCAGCTTTCCTGGTACTAAAGTTACATGCTTGGGTGACCAAGCTGCAGGTGTTGGTTGTTGTTTGTTTTAATTTTTTGAGAAAGGGTTTTTACTTGGTAGCATCATCCTATAACTCCCTGTGTAGCATAGGCTGGTTTTTGCATTCCTGTTAGTTCTACCTCAGCCTACCTAGATTGGGGTTATAAGTGTGAGCTTACATGCATGTCCAATTTGCTTTTCCTATTTCTTTTCTGTTTTAAGATTCTACAGAACCTCATCTCTGTCACAGGAAAGCTTTATGTAGCTTGTGGTGCATCTCAATAAGGGCGTGAAGCATGTTAATCACTGGAGATCACAGCTGCAGTGAAGGGCTGTTGTACTTTATTTTCTATTGCTATGATTAAAACACTGATTGAAACCAACTTGGGGAAGAAAGGGTTCGTTTCTCTTAGAGCACAGCTTACCATCTAGGGAGGCCAAAGCAAGAACTCGGGACAGGGGGTTGGAGCACAGACCAAGGAGGGACACTGCTGAATGGCTTGTTCCTTTGGCCTGTATTTAGCTTGTTTTCTTATACAGTCCTGGACCCCTGTCCAGGGGTGGGACTGCCCACGGTGGATTGGTCCTACTCACATAATTCAACAATCAAGAAAATGCCTCACAGACATGGGTACAAGCCAATCCAATGGAGACAGTTCCTCAGCTGAGGTTTCCTCTACCTAGGTGTGTCAAGTTGACAGCTCAAGCTATCCAGAGGAGAGCTGATGGTCCTCACAAACTTTTATGGAGAGCCAATGGTTCCCACAAACTCTGTCTCCATTGGATTGGCTTGTACCCATGTTTGTGAGGCATTTTCTTGATTGTTGAGATGGTCCTCACAAACTCTTATGTAGAGCCAATGGTTCCCACAAACTCTTATGGAGAGCCGATGGTCCCCACAAACTCTTATGGAGAGCCGATGGTCCTCACAAACTCTTATGGAGAGCCCACGGTCCTCACAAACTCTTATGGAGAGCCCACGGTCCTCACAAACTGTTATGGAGAGCCGATGGTCCTCACAAACTCTTATGGAGAGCCCACAGTCCTCACAAACTCTTATGGAGAGCCCACGGTCCCCACAAACTCTTATGGAGAGCCCACGGTCCCCACAAACTCTTTTGGAGAGCCGATGGTCCTCACAAACTCTTATGGAGAGCCCATGGTCCTCACAAACTCTTTTTTTTTTGCGGTTCTCAGCCTCAGCCTTTAACGGCTGCGCTATCCCAACAGCCCTCTCACAAACTCTGATGAGAGCCCATGGTCCTCACAAACTCTTATGGAGAGCCGGTGGTCCCCACAAACTCTTATGGAGAGCCCATGGTCCTAACAAACTCTTATGGAGAGCCGATGGTCCCCACAAACTCTTATGGAGAGCCCATGGTCCTAACAAACTCTTATGGAGAGCCGATGGTCCCCACAAACTTTTATGGAGAGCTAATGGTTCCCACAAACTCTTATGGAGAGCCAATGATTCCCACAAACTCTTATGGAGAGCCAATGGTTCCCACAAACTCTGTCTCCATTGGATTGGCTTGTACCCATGTTTGTGAGGCATTTTCTTTTCTTTTTTTGGTCTTTTTGAGACAGGGTCTCCCTGTAGTCCCAGCTGTCCTGGAACTCACTCAGTAGACCAGGCTGGCCTCGAACTCACAAAGATCCGCCTGCCTCTGCCTCCCAAGTGCTAGGATTAAAGGCATACGCCACCACGCACGGCATGAGGCATTTTCTTGATTGTTGAGATGGTCCTCACAAACTCTTACGGAGAGCCGATGGTTCCCACAAACTCTTTACGGAGAGCCGATTGTTCCCACAAACTCTTACGGAGAGCAGATGGTTCCCACAAACAAGCTTGGCGGTAGTGACTTATGCATCTAACTCCTCACACTTTAGATTTCTAAGTATTTGTCAATTATCCTTAAAAATCCTTAAGGTATTCCCTCGTGCTTTTAGAGTACTTATTGGTAGTTATATATTATTCTGTATGTGTCCATTGCATTCACTAATATTTGATTAACCAGAATTCCTGAGATAATTTTCAATATATGTTTTCTTTGAAGTTTATACTTAAAATGCTACAGTTATCATAGTCTTCCTTATTTTCTGTAGTGATTTGCCCAAATTAACTTGTTTTGATTCACACTAATGAGAGTGGATTAATTATAATTGTGGCAGTGTTAATGTTTAATTTCTTTGTGCTACTTGCTTTCTTAGTGAATCAGCACCCAGCTCTTTGTAGCTTTGTTAACCTTTCCATTCTGGTGCTCTTTCCTATGTACTTTTCTGCCTTCCTGTGAGTTGTTTTATTTCTATTTATTTATTTATTTATTTATTTTTGGTATTTTTGATCCAGGGTCTTCCTTTAGTCCGAGCTGTCCTGGACCTTGCTCTGTAAACCAGGCTGGCCTTGAACTCACAAAGATCCACCAGCCTCTGCCTTCCAAATGCTAAAGTTGTTTTAGTCTCATTTTTCTTTAAGGCCACTTATGTGTCATACACCCATACATACACACGTGGATATACATTGTGTATTCCTGTGGTGTGTGTACAAATTTCTGCATGTGCATGTGTGTGTTTGCACAATTTTATTTATTTCTATTTTACATATATGGTTTAACCTACATGTATGTGAGTGCACTGATGTTGTACAGTGCCCATGGAGACCAGAAGAGGGTGTCAGATCCTCTTGGATCTGGAGTTACAGACTGTCCTTAGCCCTTATGTGGATGCTGGGAGCCAAACCTCGATCCTCTGCAAGAGCAGCCAGTGCTCTTAACTACTGAGCCATCTCGCCACTCCTCAGCCTAATTTTTTTTTTTTTTTGATACAAGATTTCTTACTGAACCCACGAACCCAGAGCCTGTTGATTTGGCTGGGGTAGGTGGCCAGGGAGTTCCAGTGATCCAGCTCCCAGCACTGAGACTACAGACACCCTGCTGAGCCCACCTCATGATGGGCACTGGAAATCCAAACTCAGCTCTCCTAGCTTCCTTGGCAAGTTTACTTATGGTCCATCTCCCTTGTCCAGGACATACATTTATTTAAAAATATTTTTTGGGCTGGAGAGATGGCCTAGTGGTTAAGAGCGCCGACCGTTCTTACAGAGGACCGGGGTTCGATCCCCAGCACCCACATGGCAGCCGAGAACCATCCGAAACTCCAATTCCAGGAGAACTCCAGTTCCAGGGGAATCCGACGCCCTCTTCTGACCTCTGCGGCATTGCACGACACGGGTGCACAGACCTACATGCAGACAGTACATTCATACACATACAGAAATAAATAAAATTAAAAAAAATATTTTTGAGGAGTAAGATAGAATTTATTTGGCAACTGCAAATGGCATCTATATTTTTCTGCTAATTTTTATATATACAAGTTTACATTTTCTGGGGCTAGCAGGATGGTTCAGGGTTAAAGGTGATTGCCCTCACGTCTGAGGACCAGAGTTCTGCTCTTAGAATTGGCATGGTGGGAAAAGAGGATTGACTCCCACAGCTTGTCTTCTGACCACTATGTATAAAGATGTAAAAACTATTTTAAAAAGCAGGTACTACATAGTGTGTAGTTTGTTGATATTTGTTTTTATTAAGAAATAGAAGATTTTTTGAGAACTAAGTGAATAGCACATGCTGTTTTGTCTGGTGTCTTACATTGTTACTAGTAGATACCCCAGTACTTTCAAAAGGCCATGTGCATTATAAAGTATGTGACCCACTGGGAATGCCATCTGTATCATTCATGAAGCAGTTAAATTATGGAGGGGAACAAGAAAAAATGCAATGCTAGCTGAATGCAAAGACCTTATATTTTACTTATGGATGGTAACAAACAGGAATAGAAGTCTCATTATTAGATGTGAGTGCATAGTGATAGAGGCACAGAATTAGTATGCTGCACGTCTAGGGCTGTGATAGCTCCAGGGCAGTGATAACTAGAGAAGGTTCATTGACAAATATGGTCATTGGTCCAAATATAATCTCAATGAGTATCTAAAAATGACTAAAGAACCTATTGCTTTTTGTTATTTTTTTAATGTTAGTATTTTAGAGAAAAGCTGATATTTAACCACAATCTTTTTAATTTCCTTTTGATGGAATCTCAATTATTCCCCAACCTCATGCTATCAATTTTGTATTTGCACATTCTGCTTGGAAACTAGAGGATTAATGAGCTTTGAATGCACAATTTTGGAAGCTAAAGTGTTCCTAGGCAGTATCAATTAATGTGTTTCTGTCCCTATTGCATCCACCAGTAGAGGTGGGACCAGCCTTGTTGCTGAGTCATTCACAGCAAACAGTGCTCTGGTACATGCTGCACTGTTGTTTATGGAGAGAATAATAGGCTTACATTCAGCATTAACACGAGGGAGGAATGAATAAGTCAACTGCGCAGTTAGGAAAATACAGAGGTAACCTATGATAACAATTTCCCTGTGTTATTTAAATTGGACCCATAGTTTATTTCTCAGAGTTCAAATAGCCCAACAAAACGTGAAGATTATGAACATAAAATATTGGTCATCAGACTTGTCCAGAAAGTATTATGAGTACAAGCTTGTTGCCAATATACTATGGTGATGAAGTAATACATTTAGGTATGAAAGTTCTATTAATCATAGTTTAAACATAAATAGATTAAGAGAAAAACTAGCTGAACATTTTTCCTTAGCTCCTGCTACATGTCAAGTATGGGATAAATGCTATAAAAGGTAAATGATACATTGGTGTGAACTTCCTGGAATACACTATCTACAGTAGATGGCTAGTTCTCCTAGAAGAGGAAAACTACATGAATTTGGTATGCTTTTTTGGATAACTTTAAAATGTGGTATGGATACATAGATAGAGATGTAATTTATATTTTCTATCTAGGATATCAACACAGCTTGAGCTTCTAAATTCATTTGTTTTGGTTGCCCATGGTGTTTATGAGTCTAGGTCACTACTGATCAGCGAGGCAGAGAAACAGACAGGCTTGTAAGATGCATAGCTATCTCCACTACTGCTTCAGCAAAAACTATTTTTCCCCGTTAATGATTTCATAACTAGCTGTGGTAAAGCTTTTTTATTTGGTGTGTACATTGGGCCTGCCTTGTTCTGAATCACAGGACTGAAGGTTAATATGTTTTGCTCTTGTTTTAGTAAAGAATAGAAGAAGAGTTATTTTTACATTAAGAAAATAAGATTCTTCTAATACCTTAACCTTATCCTTTTGGTTTACTACAATTCTTTCGAATATTCACAAATAATAAACTGAAAAATAATAAGTATCTTATTTATTTTGGCAACACCGTGACCAAGTACCTGATAGAAACAGGAGAAGAAAGGAATAATTTCAGAGGCACTGAATTCTGTTAAGGTGAGAGGCAAGGTGATATGCATGGTGGGGTACAACATGGCAGGCCGTCCTCCATAGTGCTGTACCTTGAAGCAGTGGAATTTAGGTGGTACCTGGGGCAGGTATAACCTTCAAAGTCTTGCACACCCTGACCTGATTTCCCAAGCCCAGTACCACTTCCTAAAGGCTCTAAGGCCTTCAGAATAACAGCATAGCTGGGGATCAAACATTCAAAACATAAGCCTATTGGGAGCTCTCCAAACTCAGACCATAGTATATATTTTTTTCTTTTTCTAAATATAGAGTATTACAGTACCAAATACAAGATGTGAACCACTGAGAAAGAATGTTATAAAGTGTTACTTAATGAACCTGTGTGGTACGGGCAGCTGCTGGTAAAGACTTGATCAGATATGTGTCAGATATCTGTAGTTTTTACCCCAGCATATTTGCTAAGATGATCTAGTGTTCCAAAATACCAGCAAGAACATAATTGTGAGAGCCTGCAGCCTGGCCTGGAAGCCTGGCATGGTAACAGCTTGAGTGACAGCTGCCAAGTGCTCCACCTGCAGCCAGTGTTCATGGGGCACACATGCCTGTGCACTGCAGATGCTGTCGACATCTGCTGAGAAGTTGCAAGGTCAGCAGAAACCTTTTGACTGAATAGCTCATTTGTTGGAATTTAGGATTTTTTTTTATTAGTAGAAGCGTGTTTCTCTTCTTTCTCTGTCTCTGTCTCTCCCCATATCCTTTCCTCTCCACCTCTCTATTGAATTTTTTGCGATTTTCATAAAATATAATTTGGTTGCCTATAGAGTCTAATTTGTATCTCCAAATGTCCTTTGGAGTGGAGATCATTTTGTAGACCTGGATCGCCTGGGACTTGCTATGTAGAGCTGCCTGGCCTCCCATTCCTACAGCTCCCTCTGCCTCTGCCTCCTGGTTTCTGGGATCAAAAGTGTGCACCACCATACCCAGATATGTTTATATTTTTATATTTTCATATGTTTTCTCGTTTTGTTGTGTTGTGTTAGTTTTGAATCGGGGACTTTTTAGTCTTACTTAGCCTGAAATTCTTTATCTAGACCAAGTTGGACTTGAGCTCACTTTGATCTGCCTGCCTCTGTCCCCCGAATGCTGGGATCAGTGGCTTGTGCTACTATGCTCGGCTCTCCATTTCCAAAACCTCCATGGATATTGATAGTGTTCTCAGACTTTCTCACACTAATCATGCCTTGAGGTGTTTATATCTTTAAAAAAAACACTTTTATTGATGTTTTGTGTATTTCAGATGTCATGTTTCAGTTAAATTTAGACATATTCCCCTTTCCCTTCCCCCCACCTCACCCCAGTTCATGCCTTCTGCCATACATGTCCTGCATCTTTCTCTCAGTATTTTTAAAGTTTTTCTCTGCAGAGGTTTATTGCTTTGGGAAGAATTTAACTGTATCAATCCGTTCTTTGACCTGGTCCTTATGTTGTTGTTTCCTCCCATTTGTAGTGTTCCAAAATATGCTTATATAAACATCACATATATACCAGAATTATGTCCTCCAGGAATAAACTCTACGTTAATTCCAAAATATGGTCAGGAATTCACATTTTTCCCTTTAATTTTAGATTACTCTAAAATATGAATACATGTACCTTCCACCCCTATACAGTAATTACTATGTCTGAAAATAAGTGGTAAGTTAATTCTAGGGCCCATTAAGAGATGCACATTATAATAACACTGTTGCTTTCAGATTAAAAGAAATATAACAATAACATTGCCTGGCTTGCCTTTCAACTTGAGGATTTGGTGCTAGCATCCACAAATGAGGGAAACCATTCCTGTTTGGTTTGGGGGGACTGTGTTACTTCACTTAGCATAATGGCCTCGAGTTCCATCCATTTACCTGCAAAGTTCATGATGTCATCTTTCTTTACTGCTGCATAGAACTCCATGGTATAGATGTACCACATTTTTGTTATCCACTTGTCAGTTGAGGGGCATTTGGGTTGGTTCCACAGGTGTTCATATCTTATTGGGGCATTCCATTTTATCTCTATTTGAGAATTTCAATAAGTGAGATAGTATCATCAGAAAATAAAACATTGAAAAATTACAATATCAAAAATGTAATCCTTAAGAACTATTTATGAGACAAAACCATTGATTCTTCGGGGGATGTGTTGAATGTTCACTTCTGTAGGGGTTCAAAGCTCAACTGAAAAACATATCACTTTTCTTTTCTTAATTTTTTAAATTTATTTTTTAATACACATTTTGTACAAGATTATCAAATCTAGACCCGTGTCCCCCCCTCCCCCCACCCCACCAGAGCTCATGCATTCTGCCAAACATGCTTTTCATCTCTTTCTCAGTCTTTCTTGATATTCTCCATGTGGAAGATCACTATTTTGAGCTGTTCACTGTTTCAGTCAGTACTTTGATGCAGTCCTTTCTGTTGTTGTTGTTGTTGTTGTTGTTGTTTCCAATATGCATCACTCCCAACTGTTTGGACAAAAGCTCAAAGGGCCGTGCACAATAAATACTTACAACTAGGTAATTGGCACTAGCATCCACAGATGTGGGATACCATTCGTCGTTTGTTTTTCTGGGACTGTGTTACTTCACTCAGCATGATGTTGTCTAGCTCCAGCCATTTTCCTGCAAAGCTCATGATGTCATCTTTCTTTACTGATGCATAGAACACCATTGTGTAGATGTACCACATTTTCTCTATCCACTCGTCAGTCGAGGGGCATTTGGGTTGGTTCCAGCTCCTTGCTATTGTGAAGAGAGCTGAAATAAACATGGCTGTGCATGTATCTCTGCGGTGGGGTGAGTCTTGGGGGTACATGCCTAGGAGTGGTATGGCTGGGTCAGGTGGCAAGTTCATTCCAAGTCTTTCAAGGGTTCTCCACATTGCTTTCCATAGTGGCTGTATGAGTTTACATTCCCACCAGCAGTGGATGAGTGTTCCCCTTTCCCCACAACCTCCCCAGTACTTGGTATCATTTGTTTTCTTGATCCTGGCCAGTCTTATTGGAGTGAGATGATATCTTAAAGTGGTCTTAATTTGCATTTTCCTAATTATTAGTGATGCTGAACAGTTTTTAAGATGTTTCTCAGCCATCTCTAATTTCTCACTTGTGAAGTCTCTTTGTTCCATCTTTTGAGTGATTCATTTGTTTTCTTTCTTCTTTGTTTTTTGAGTAGTTTGTATACTCTGGAAATCAATGCTTTGTCAGATGTATCTGCAGTGAAGGTTTCCTCCCACTCTGTGGGATTTCTCTTCACTTCCTTGATTGTTTCTTTTGATGTACAGAAGCTTTTGAGTTTAATGAGGTCCCATTTGTCAATTGTAGACCTTAATTCTTGCGCAACTGCTGTCTGGTTTAGGAAGTCTTTTCCTATGCCTATGTCTTGTAGTCTGCTGCCAACTTTTTCTTCTTTCGCCTTCAGAGTTTTGGGTTTCACATTGAGGTCTTTAATCCATCTGGAGTTGACTTTTGTACAGGGTGAGAGGTAGGGGGTTAATTTCATTCTTCTATAAGTGATGATCCAGTTTTGCCAACACCACTTGCTGAAGATGCTGTCTTTTCTCCATTGTGTCTTCTTGGCCCCGTTGTCAAATATGAGATGGCTGAAATTGTATGTGCTCAGGTTTGGATCTTCGGTTTTATTCCATTGGTCAACAGGTTTGTTTTTGTGACAGTACCAGGCTGTTTTTATGACTATAGCCCTGTAGTGTAGTTTTAAGTCTGATATAGAGATCCCCCCTGTGTTGCTCTTTTCATTCAGGGTTGTTTTGGCTATTCGGAGTCTTTTGTTTTTCCAAATGAATTTAAGGACTTTTTTCCCCAAGCCTGTGAAGAAACTCTTGGGGATTTTAATTGGGATTGCATTGAATCTATACATGAGTTTGGGTAGAATGGACATTTTTAAAATGTTAATTTTTCCAATCCATGAGCATGGGAGGTTTTTCCATCTCTGATGTCTTCTTCAATTTCTTTCTTTAAGGGTTTAAAATTTTTGTTGTAGAGATCTTTGGTGTCTTTGGTTAGGTTTGTTCCTAGGTATTTTATTGTTTTTGAGGCTTAATCATAGCTGAACTAGGGTATTACTGAGCAAAGAGAATGACATCTGTTCATGCAACATCACCTACCACTATTGGTTTCTAGCATTTACTGATATTTTATGTCCTTTGCATTTATCATATGAGGAAGATACTATTTTCCCAATTTCGTGGATAAAGCTTCCAGGTCAGATGTTTCAATTATGCCAGATTACATAGAGCTAAAGCAGCTATTGAGTCCAATCACGATGTTTAGTCCTTGCTCCAGTCCTCTGCAAAATGCTCATAGAAGGCCAAGTGAATACAAAATGACCAACCAAGTCCTTTGTATTTAGAGAAATTAAATCTCTGCTTATCATTCTAGTGCCATTTAGAAGAGTGCTAATTTAGGTTTGTGTCCAAGTTCTTCAATTATAAAAATCTTTAATATGCATCACCCATGGAGAGTTCATTTTTAGTGGAAAATGATCACCTACAATGAATTTTTTCTCTTTGACATTAACAGCATGGTTACTGGCAACCATGTCTTGTCTAGGACATGTGCATGATGGGAAAAGGTTTATATTGTCTTGTTGAACCTGTGCTGAACCTGTTTGAGCACTGTAAAAGTTGGATGAAAGGTTAATATGAGGTCATTTCAATTTTTTGTGTTGTCGTTCCTGGGTACCTAACTGAAAATCACTATTCCTAAAGACTCTTTATAAGGATCTTGTCTTGGCCTTTGGCAATTGCCACTGTCAGGGATTTGAATGTAAACTTGGGCGTCTATTGATACAAGTTTTAAAACCATTTTATCTCATTTTTGTCATCTCTGAAGAGTTTTCAAATAAAACTAAGCAGGTATTTTCACCAAAACACTTGCGCCTTTGACTTTCATACACATATGTTTTATCAAATAAATACATTTAATAACACAAACAGTAATAAAATTCTTTAAAAGAATGCTTTTCAGGAAATATTATGTCTGTCTAAGGTAGTCTTTAAAATTTATATCACTATTGTGCTATGTTTATACATAGCACTGTGCAGTCCACTAATGGAATTTTTATATTGGCATTTTGTCAACACATTTATTGATCATTGTTTTACTCTGTGCTACATGCTTGGAAAAGAGCTGAGAGATCCTGTTCTTCAAGGGTTTCTTCCTCTGATGACAAGTAAATCCAGTGAAATGTGTCCTGTGCCCTTTGGAGAAGTCTGGACCCTCTGTAGCACAGGTGGTGGGCCACAGGCAGCATTGAAGCAAGATTCATCAAAAAATCTCCCCAGGTATGGAAGTTCAGGTGGCAAGGAGTTATCTGAAAAGAGGCAGAGGCATGTATCAGGTCCTAGGATTGGAGGCCATGCAGTCACTGGGCTCAGGTGGGTGCAGGGTGCAAGAGACAGAGCAGCATTTTTTGGACAGCCAGGGCTGAGTCGACAGAGGAACACACTGTGCCTTACAGCTGTTGGACCCTTGCCATCCTGGCTATTCCAGTCTCTGAATTGGTGACTCTTTTTCAGCTTGAACTCAGCTCCCTGGCTGCAGTTCTGCCACTCATGGATCACAACTTCCAACCAGTCCCCTTCTCACAGCTTGTGCCATCTTACTTGACACACACACACACACACACACACACACACACACACACACACACACAGATTCCAGACCAGTGTAACCCAGGAGTTGGGAAAATGTAATCAGCCAGTATGTGTAAATCCAGACAACACTTGGCATGTCTTAACTCAGCTGACCTGGTTAAAGAAAAAAAAAAAATTAGCCACACAAGGAAGAAAACTACACATATCTATATATTACATATATTTTCTCCTGTAATCCAATACTTGGACCACTCAGCATTTTAAAATAAGCACACAGCTTTAGCTGCAATCAAACCTATATAAACAAAATTTGCAGTTACCCTTTAAATATACAAGAATCCTAGAATCAATTCATTGAAAAAGAAAAATGGCTGCTGTTGAAAATCGGGAAACTCCAGGATTAGAAAATAAAACTGAACAGTACTTGTCAGCTGCAGGTCTGTTTTAGATTCTGAGGGGTTGAGCTGAATGGAATTCTATTGCCTGAGAGCTTAACAACTGAGCAGAAGGGTTATTTTGGCATCTGAACCCTGTTACAATGTTATTACCCATCCACATCTGGACAAATATAACTAAGAGCCTTGGGCTTAACCAAGTTGAATTCCCAGTTTTTAGGGTCAAACAAGTTATTTTATTCTCTCGTGTATCATGGTGATAATACCTTTTTCTTTCTGAGTAATCCAGGGACATTATGAAGGATGGTTGACATCTTTTATGAGCAATTATATTAGAAAGGCCGAAGTGGGCAGTAGCTAAGTGGGATAAGCATGCAGGTGTAATATTTAGGGAAGCTGCCACAGCTGTGCGGGAGATGCTATGGTCACAGTGGGTAATTCGTTAGATGAAAAGATGTGAGGGCTGGAGAGACGGCCTAGCGGTTAAGAGCACTGACTGCTCTTACAGAGGACCCGGGTTCAATCCCCAGCACCCACATGGCGGCCGAGAACCGTCTGAAACTCCAATTCCAGGGGAACTCCAGTTCCAGGGGAATCCGACACCCTCTTCTGACCTCCGCGGCATTGCACGACACAGGTGTGCAGACCTGCATGCAGACAGTACATTCATACACAGACAGTACATTCATACACATAGAGAAAAATAAATTAAAAATTAAAAAATATTAAAAAAAAGAAAAGATGAGAGAAAAGTAACAGTTAACAGTGTTAAGAAATCATGGCTAAGGGGAGGCTAGGTGTCTGTCTGGGCATGAAAACTAGATTTCCAAGGATAATAGCTTTGAATGAAAGATCATAATCATCCAGAATGTTGTCTGAGTATATCATGTGGAGTAGACATGTAGCACATTTGTTCTTTCATAGTCCTGATGGGAACTCACAGACAAAACATTAGAATATGAATCTAAAACCAAAAAAGTAAAAAAAAAAAATTAAAAAATGCCAGGCGTGGTGGAGCACGCCTTTAATCTTAGCATTTGGGAGGCAGAGGCAGGCGGATGTTTGTGAGTTCAAGGCCAGCCTGGTCTACAGAGTGAGTTCCAGGACAGCTGGGACTACAGGGAGACCGTGTCTCAAACGCCCCCCGCCCCCCCCAAAAAAAAAACAATAGAATATGAATCTAATTTCTGGGAAAGCTTTTATTTGCTTTTTTATTTTCCCTCAGCCCTGTAGTTCTTGGTTAAACAATCTCTTCTCACATTCTCTGAGAGTCACATGTGGCTAGAGTTTCTTTTGTTGTTTTGAGACAGGGTTTTAGTGTATAGCCCCAAGTGACATGCAGTTTGCTGTATAGACCAGGCTGGCCTGTATCTCACAGAGATCCTCCTTCCTCTGCCTCTTGAATACTGGAATTAAAGGTATGTGTCACTACACCCAGCCCACATGTGCCTGGTTTTTGTCTAAGATACCATGAATGCTTAATACAGGCATCCACTAAAGGCTCATGCATGAATTGGTAAAGAATGCAAAAATGACCGATAATTAATCTCTAGTGATATTAGACAAGGACACGGAAAGCAAACAATGAAATGGGAATTGCAAAAACCAAGTACAAAACCAGAAAACCAGAAGGCTGTAGAAATACTTAGAATTCAAAGAACAGCTTAATAGGTCAAATAATCAATACAACTGTTAGTTTAATTTAAAGTAAGGACATGTGAATAGATTGATGGGTGATGGGGCAGGGAGCTGGGGTGCAGTTCAGTGGTAGAATACTTGCCTAGCATGAGGAAATTTCTGGTTGACTTTAAACTCAGTTTTATTCATGAATTTATAATCCATACAGGGTTTTGTTCCCTCAAGCACTCTACTGAGCTCAGTTGAGCTATAAGTATTGAGATGAGATAAATATGTACACAAAGTTGAGCTATCCAGTAATGTTTCAATAGTAGTAATGATTAATTAATAGGACAATTTACTGTATTATGATATTATGCTTTCTCTATCTTTACATTAACCTCTAAATAGCAAAATGTGTATGACATTTCAGATAAATACAAGTTGAAGACAAGTATTTCCAACGTGGGCAGTAGAGCAGAGCTATGGTCTCATTGCTTCATTTGTGGGTGTAGACAAGCTCAACTTTACAGGACCCCACAGACCACATGAGCTCCTTCCTTCACTGCTCGACGTGTGACTGAGCAACTGTAGCTTCATAGAACTACATACATCCTCTTTAACCTTAATTGAAGTTTCAGTTGATATTTATCAAGAAAAATATTTTTTTAAAAAAGAGAATTATTTATAAAGGTAATTCCTACCGGAAAGCTTTTTGAAGTTTTCAGAAATAAGTCAGTTTTCCATTTTTCCCTTTACCTTCTTCTTCTCAAGCACAAATTTGTCTATTCTTTTTCTCTTGATATTGGCAGGGACACTTGAAAAAAATTTTAATGTCTATTAATTTGATGCCTATTATTTGAAAAATGCTAATAATCTTGAATTTTTTCCATTCACCTGTTAGTAAGACACACATACAGTGATAAAATGACTCAAGGCAGCATATATAAACATTCACAGTTAGTGACTTTTTTTTTCTGGAAATGTCAACATTATTGTTGATAGGGAATTGACAGAGGAATGCCACTTTGAGCAGCTTGGTGTGTTCCCTGCCTCACTTGTATAGGTAAGACAAACCAGAAGACAAAGCAGAAGACAGCCAGGTGAGGTGGCGCATGCCTTTAATCCTAGCACTTGGGAGGCAGAGGCAGGCAGATCTCTATGAGTTCAAGGCCAGCCTGATCTACATGGTGAGTTCCAGGCCAGCTGGAGCTACTAGGGAGACCCTGTCTCAAAAACAAACAAACAAAAACAACAACAACAAAAAAAGAAAAACAGAAGACAAACCAGAAGGAATCTTACACCTACCTGGCTAACAGGGTTCATAGACCTAAAATTGATTTAACTAATAACATGAAAAATTCATAAATCTACAACTTTCACACCTACATTAAGAAATGATGCCCCACCTATGCAAGGCAATCTTCTTGCATCCTGTTGAATGTGTGATCTAATGCATGAATCAGTAAATCCCTTATCCCAAAGCAACAGTGTCAGTTTAATTACAAAAATGTCTTTCTTCTAATGTTCCTGATAAACAAACCTAGATTGAAGTCTTAGAGGTTTACCGTAGTTAGGTTTGGGCCTCTGCCACTTAAGGACTATGTTTCTCTCCACTCTTTTATGAAAACATCAATAGTTCTAATTTTTCAGACTCTATTATGTGGCTTACTGGGATTTACAATAGTAGGGTCATTATTTTGCACAAGATACCCATAAAATCACTTTCAGTTGCTTTGGAGAACTTAGATATTGGATTGGTAAGTCCTGGCATGCCTGTGTATGAGGTTTGGACCAGATGAGTCTGTTTTGCATCTAGGGCTTCAGGAAACTGTTCATCAGACACAAAGTAGCTCACATGTCAGTTATATCAGCAGGTTCTTTTCCTGGTGTCTTTAATTTTAAAGAATGGGCAGTATGGAATTATTTGTAGTAGACATTACTCAGCTTATACTTAGTTATTTAACTGAGCTTAGGTTTTGGGACAGAAGAAAACCATCTGCAGTAGTTGTCTGTCAAGCAGTTTCTTCTTAGAGATAACAGACATCTAACACTATAACTTATATCCATATAACAACATATATACCAGTTATGGAAACCAAAATTTAAGCCCTATACATTATAGCATACTGTGTTTTTATGTTCTTGGTTTCATGATCTATTTTACAAGAAAATGGGAACAATAAGGATGAGAATTCTTCAGAGTTTTTATATACTGAGTATAGATGATTTTATTGAATTAGTATAAAGCAAGTGAATCTCACTGTTGCCACATAATAAAAATATATTTAAATATAAAAAGAGAGAACTAGGGAAGATTCCCTGAACTCTATAATTAAGTAATTTGCAGATGAATATATAGAATTTGGATGTGTATTTCTTTAAGGATGCCAAGACCGAATTTTGAAAATATTTTATTTATTATTTTTATTTTATGTGTATGAGTACATTGCCTACATATATGTAAGTACATCTGTGTAGTGCAGTACCCTGGGAGGTCAGAAGATAATACCGGACAGTATAGAACTGGAGTTATGGACAGTTGTTAGTGACCATGTGAATGCTGGAATTGAACCCTGGTCTTCTGCAAGAGCGGCCATTGCTCTTAAACACTGAGCCATATCTGTATCTCCCCAAGGGTGATTTTTTTTTGGTCTTTTTGAGACAGGGTCTCCCTGCAACCCCAGTTGGCCTGGAACTCGCTCCATAGACCAGGCTGGCCTCAAACTCATATAGAGATCCTCCTGTCTCTGCTTCCTGAGTGCTGGGATTAAAGGCATGTGCTACCATGCTGACCCACAAGAATGAATTTTAATGAGAACTTAGAAGTTGCCAAAAACAATAAACATTTAATAACTATTGGTACAACCAATAGCTACTACATTTTTCATTCAATTTTATTTATTTATTGGCATTTTTTTCACCAGAATACTTCTATATAGCCAAGGGTGTTCTTAATCTCTTGATTCTTCTGCCTCAGCTTCCCAAGTGCTGGGTTCACAGGTGTGTACCACACACCAGTTATATGAGTTATTTTATAAAATAAAAACAAAAAAGGAAGTCAAAAGGCATAGGCGGGAGATATACCAAAATAGTAATAGTTAAGCTTCTCAATTTGTTCAATTTATGGGACTAGAAGAAACAAAATCCATTCTAGACTGGTATATATATATATATATATATATATATATCATGGAATCCATATATATGGATATATATATATATATCTCCATATATATATGGATATATATCCATATATATAAATATATATGGATATATATATATACATATATATATCCATATATATTTAAATTATTTTGAAATGAGAATTGAAAACATGATTATTTTTCTCTTTTCTGTAGTCAAACACCTGACAAAAACAACTGAAAGAAGGATTTGATTTGGCCCACTAAGAAGGTTGCAGCCTGCCATGACAGCAGGCATGGCCTCAGGAGACAGAGGCCTCTGGTCACATGGCATAGACTGTCACCAGCTAGCAGAGAAGGGTGGAATGGAAGGCTGAGCTCATCTCCAGTTCTCCTTTTTCATTTTCTTGATTTGTGTATTTTAATTTTATATGTGTGAGTGTTTTGCCTGCATGTATGGAAGTGCACTCTTGTTGTGCAATGCCCACAGAAAGGTCATTTTTAGCCTCCATGTGGGTGCTGGGACCTGAACCCAGTGCTCTGCAAGAACAGTCAGGGCTCTTTACAGCAGAGCCATCCCTCCAGACCCTGTTTCTCCTTAATGAGCACAGCACTCCAGCCCATACTCAGAGTCCCCCACATTCAGGGGGAGCCATCTGTTTTCATTTAGACATTTCTGCTGACTGACATTGACTGACATATGGAGAGATGTGTTTCCTCAGTGATTCTAAATCCATTCAAGCTGCCAGTGGAGATTAACTGTCACATATGGTCTATCATAGGAGAGAGTCATATATTCATTAATTTATATATTCAATGAAATGCCTTCATTGAAATAGTTTTTCTTTTCCTTTCTTCTTTTTTTTTTTTTTTTTTTTTTTTTTTTTTTTTTTTTTTTTTTCTTTCTTTTTTCCTCCCTTCTTCCCTCCTCTCGCCCTCCCTCCTCCCTCTTCCTCCTTCCCCTTCTTCCTCTTTTTGTCAGACTCTCATTGCCCCAACTGGCCTGGGAACTCTACATAGCATCCCAGGCTAGTCTCTCCAGAGATCTGGCCTGCCTTGCTACTGAGTGCCAGATAATGCATTACCAGTACCACCATGTTCAGCTAGTTTCTTAATGTTTGTGTGGCAAGGGTTGATTTGGAATTAGCAATTGATAATTTCCAAATGTATTTATATTTTAAGTTAATTTTTAAAATTTTTACTATTTTGTAATGTGACAAATTACTGTCTAGTTAGTTTGTTTGCACCTGGTTGTCATGGCCGAGAGGTAGAAGAGGGTGTCGATTCCCTGGAACTGGAGTTTAAAGAAGGTTCTCAGCAGCCATGTGGTGCTGGGGATTTCGAACTGGTTCCTCTGCAGCAGTCGATGCTCTAACCGCTAGGCCTCTCTCCAGCCACAATGTTGTTAATTAGTACAAAAATCCTCTTTTTGAGCGTGGTGGGCTCATACCTTTAATCCTAGTTCTCAAGGAGCAGGGGGCGGATCTCTTTCAGTTCAAGGCAGCCTGGTCTCAGAGGATTCCTAGTCAGCTGGGGCTACAGGGAACCCTGTCCTCAAAAAAAGAGCAAAACTTTCTTTTTCTTTGAGTAAAGTAATTTACAAATGCTCCAGATCTTAATGCCAACCAATGAGATCATGAAATTATGCCAATTATCTTACTAACTTTTACCTTCTGTTTCTTTTTGTGTTGTATGTGGTGTGTGTAGGGTGGGTGTGTGGTGTGTAGTGTGTAGTGGTGGTGTGTGTGTGTGTGTTTGTCCTACCTATCCAGGCTGCCCTTAAATACTATGTTCCTGCTCAGACGCTTACCCAAGTGGTGAGTTCCAGGTGTCCACCACCCCTCTTAGCTTACTTCTGTGTGTTATGTGTAAGAAGTATGAAGAGGCAGGGCCTAATGGTTATTTTACCTTCCTGGATACAAGTACTTAACTGTTTAAGGTATTGCTTATTAGAAGAGAAGCTCTACTCACAATTAATCACTTATGGTTAAAAAAAATGAAAACAAAACAAAACCAAAAAAAAAAACCAGAAAGATGCATAAAAATTACGGCAGAATCATGGATCTGGATGGGTAGGGGTGGGGGGGAGGGAAGGGATAACGCCTGGAATATGGGAAGAATGAGTATGAAATCCACAAAGCATCAATAAAAAAAATTAATTAATTAAAAAAAAGAAAGCAGTGAAAAAAAAAAGAACAAAAAGAGGATAGAGCTCATATTTGAAAGGCAGCTTTTCCTCTGGGAAGTGAAATGTAAGTTGCTTTAGGCTAGACTCTGGGAAGTATCTTAGAAGAAGACATTGCAGGAAAGACTCAAGTTTGTATTACATACTCAGTTAATCTTATAGATGGACCTTGTGGGAGTCACAGAAAGCCTACTCCACAATCCTGGACTGGTGCCCAGGTGCTAGACCCACATCTTATCTCCCTGCCTCTAAATTTTCATCATTTCAGCTGAAACAGATTTCAGGTACAACGATGGATGTGGCTTCATTAGGAGCACAGAGAAACACGCAGCCTTCATATATTTATGTTGCCATTGGTTCCTCTACGTTTGGTTTTGTTCTTCGTGAAGGAAGGAGTCTTCATCCACAGCCAAATACTTCCTTGTAATTCTATTAAAAGTAGATTTGGTTTTGTTCTTCGTGAAGAGAACTACGGAGTCTTTCATCCACACCAAATAGCTTCCTTATATTCTATTAAAAGTGAGTCATTAATTTGATACCGATGGAGACAAAAATATTACTTTCCTTGTCAAGATTCACGTGAATGTCATTTGCTGTCAGCATGCCTCAATAATGGACATGCTTCTAGGATGGACCAGAAGTAAAAAACAAGAAGCAATCGTGGAGAAGCAACATGGAACCAGGACAAGACCCCTTCAGCTGAGTGACATTGCTAGTCAGTTGAAATAACAGTTTAGAGAATAACATTAGACAAAGAAAACGTTTTAAGATAAAGAAAAAAAGCAATCTCTGATTATCATATGTCATGATATTTATTGAGAAGAAAGTTGGGAGACGACACCCAGAGGACTGCAGCTTAGTGACACATAATGGGGAATGGTTTCTGGCTGTATTCCAGCTAGTTAGTTTTCTTCTGCATATTATAAGTGGAAGGTGTAATCT